>JAMAHA010000071.1:105328-117513 GCA_023626555.1 Penicillium sp. PF2412A | reverse complement strand
CGAAAAAGAGCCACCTATCGAAAATACTTGATGAGGGTGTCGGCCACATGCCTCGAACGGCACGCTCGAATCAATTTCCCCCCCTGTGCGGCGCAGGAGACGAAGAATGTTCACAGCTGAAAGAGTTCTGTTCAGGGATTTCCCGACGCTGATTTGTTGAAGGGGATGAAAAATCAAGTGCGCGTCTGCGGGACGGTTGACTGGTTGAAGGAGAGGAAGCAGAGAGGGTCCGAACTGGAAATGGGAGGATGGGATTGGGGGAAGATCTCACGGTCGATCGAATCGAAGAGCATCTTTGATGCCCCACGTTCGGCATGGGATCGCCTGCGGGATCGCCTACCAGGATCAGCTGTCACAGGGAGTCTCTGGGTGCCGTGATCCGACTTGAAGGGCACTGTCAACATCCACTCGTATCTTGCTCCGAGGCACCTCGAGACCACCGCGAGAGGCTGCCAACCATTAAGGGTTCAAGCCTTTTTTTTCACGGCCTCCGTTTTGTGGTTTTATTCGTGGGCCTCTTCCACTCGAGATGGCGAAATGGCGAAGCGAGATCAGGTGCCACAGTCATGGAAAAACCCTCTCTGCTCCATCTTCCTTGATCCCGGTCCTCAATGCAATTGATCAACCCCCTGAGACATTATCACCCGAGTCTATACGCCGCGCAGTCCCCACGTCCAACTCTTAATTTGTGATCCACGCCCCTCCGCTACACGTAAATGTCTAAGCTGCACTGTAGGGTACTGTGTGTAAATTGCTGGTCGCACAGACCATGCGACAGCTGAGGGATTCGGCAATCTTACGCACTATCCGAGAACGATTGGATTGTTGATGGCAACAAAGAGATGGAAAGGGCTAACCGAGAACCATGGATCGAGTGCCCGTCGTGTCCACGTCAATATATCTCTTGCTTGTTCATACCCGGGCCTGGGAATGTGGGAGCGGTGTGACCGATCGTGGGGAATGGCCATCATTCACTCAAATCACGCCTGGTTGAAGGCCACCACGAGGAGATCGCGATGATGAAATTCCTGAGATGATTGTTGATGGCGGGGGGGGGGGGGGGGGGTGGAAAGGCTGCCCCATTATTTTCAGCACTCGTTGCCCCGCCATCAGTAGGGATAGGTTTTGTTATTCCGGTGGTTTGATGTCATTTGGACTGCCATGCGATCCGAATGTGTTTGTAACTTTATGGAACTATCCAACCTCAGCTCCACTCTCTGCCGCCCTGTTGAGTATCCTACCGCACCGAACAGGTGAGTCCTCCAGTTCGGCTGACTCAGGGGGTTCCACCTAACCTCCCAGAAGGGGTCCGCAGGCGGAATGTCAGATGTCAGTGCGAGCTGACTGGGTCGTTCGAAGCAAAAGCAAGTCAAGAATCATCATCCGGTTGAGGAGTTCTCCCCAGGATGAGGATGCTGATTGGCCCCAGAGATCTTTAGGATCTCGACAATCGCTGGAGAGACCATCCACGTGATTCGTTCTGAAAACGAGGATTTGGTCATTTCATCTGATGCGTGCCCTAATCATCTGCAGTGGTCGTCGGACATTACGAGTCCAATTGGGGACAGTCTCTCATCTCAGACCCGGCTGAGGGCCCTGATCACTGCATCTCTTCCCCGTGGACACGAGGACAGACCCGGATGAAGAAATCGGGCGGGATCGAGTGTGGAGAGAAGATCCCATCGGCTAAAAACAACCCGCCCGACAGCAACCTTCCCAGGACGGAGCCATCCAGCATCAAAAGATTACCCTCGCCAAGGTGTGGTATGAGAAGCTCGATCAAATCTGATCTGCTCCAGCACCCGGGGGCACCGGATGGGATGCGAAAAATTAAATACCTTGAAATATCTCCAGGGGGCCATGCCGCATGACATAAAGGGACAGAAAGGAGGTATGTATGTCGATGGTACACTGTACCTTGTACAGTTGCATCCGCGATCGGGGGTTTAGATTGTTTTTTCAAGCCTCTCCAAGAGGAGCCTCGCAGGAGATAATTAGCGGCCTGGTGGTGCGTCCGAGGCTCATTGGCCCCTTCATACTGACCACTTCCGGAACTCCTGTCAGCGGCGCCAAACGGTCCTGCCGTGCGTCCACGAAAAAGAGATCTCTACTTTGGCCGTTTCAGGACCAACTTGGGGAAGGGGAGGGGGGGGAGCATTCTGATCGCCGGGCACGAGAGTCCGATCGTGAAGATCACGACGGTTCAGATTTGATTCCTGCGGGAAGGGGTCAAATCGGAGCCAGCCTCTGGAGGGGTTGGATATTTTGGATAGCATCATGTCAATGTTGCCTCGCTCTTTTGACCTCCGTCTTTGCCTGGTAACCACCTGATTGGCCACTCGTGTCGTGGAGCTGGAGGACTCCTGCAGATGATCCAACAGTATCCGGTAAGGACCGACTCGGGATACACGGCGCTACCGAGGCGACCTATGCGATACCTACAGGACGCTATACCGAGCTGGTCCAAGATGCTGTCGCAGCGGGGCTTGGAGGGCAGCACCAAACGGGAAAATCAAAGCGGGCCTGAGAGCACTGGGCAACTGCGGCATTCCCACTCAGGATGTCTGTGGTGTGTGGCTTGTCCGAGGGAGGTTGGTGAGAAGTGCGAGCAGTGGTATTTTCCTTTTGCCTGTCTTGATCCGAACCCGGGACTCAGCTGGCCTGGTCAGCCTGGGATATCCGTTCACGAAAGGGATAGCCCTCCAGGTCACAAGCGGTCAAGAAAGGGTATGATCGAATCCATGGATTCATTCCTAGAGGGCTGGTCCAAGATGAAGGGAACAAGGAAATCTTGAATAACTTCATCGGATGATCGATTGTTGTGATTCCTTTCCATTCTGTTTCCTTGTTCTTTTTATTTTCATTTTTTCCCCTTCCCACCCATTTTTTCTTTTTTCCATTTTAGAAATCTCTTTGCACGCCGATGATTTGTTTTCCCTTTCCCACTTGGTGTCGATCGGAGTGGAGGGGTCAACCTGGACGGACCAAAGTGGAAACATCGAACGCATCAAAGGCACTTGTCTACAAAAAGGGCGCTAAGGAGGAGACTAAGGCAAGACCCGCTTTTATAGCGGGATGGATAGACGCTTCCTGACTCGAGGAAATGGCTTCAGGATGTGGCCCTTCCCAATTTTTTTTTCTCTCTTTTCCTCCCCAATGCCCAGATGACACGAGGTATACCTCGGAGCGTCATTGATGGCTCAAGAGGTCAAACAAATAGTAGGCCATCGGACACAATGAAGAGTGGCTATTCACATGAGTGGACCACCAGGCTTTTCCTCAGCCCCCTCTTTCAGTTGTACTGGCATTACGAGAGGGACCATTAAATCAGATGATCCAGGGCGAGTGCATGTCCTCGATAGGAAGATGCGTGTGGTCGATATCACACACCAACCGGAGAGTCTGATAGACGCGAATCACCCCCCAAATGCGACCTCTCGATAGGCTCGCCACGGAAACCTCGGCGTTGCTGCACGATAACGAACAGGCAGCCTATGATCGGGACTGGACGAGTCACGTTAGTTCGCAACTGTGGTACGCCGACCAACGGTTACAGATAATGCCCCAGTGTCCACTGTTCACCCATGGAACCTCCGTGTTTCTTAGACTTGACATTTAGTTTCATAGATTGCTGGTCAATCAGCGATAGCGAGTGGTCTCGAGGAGTTGAGATTGAGGGTAGTGACATGGAGTGCACCACCACACTGGTTGGCCAGCATGTTGTCGGGATGGCGACCGCTGCCATTCATATCAACGAATCTGAGAGACTGCCAGGTCGGGAATAATTCCAGAGAAATGGACGGGGATCAACGATTGAGGCCCACGAAACAATAGCGTCGCGCAGAGAGCATCCTTGCGACAAGATCTGTATGCAACTGCGTTTCACTAATCGATAAGCTCATCCTGGGCACGATCAATAAGTACTGGCAGTGATCAGTATCACCGACGACCATTGAGTCCTCCGTGTACGGGTGTACGCCGTCCTGTGTAGTACTGTAGTATTGAGCCGGGTCATAATGAGGGTGCATTTCATGGAGCATCCCCCCAAAATAATTCCGATGCCCGCCCCTCTAAGCCCGAAGAAACTTTAGTCGGCCGTCGGCCACGGGAAGGAACAAGAAAATGAAAAAGAAAAAACAAAAAAAAAAACAAAAAAAAGAGGTCAAATAAAGTTAATAATAAAAATGTGCCAATTTAAATCTGGGAATTTTGGGGGGCTCCGACCGTATATCATACTGTCCCCCCTAATTCTCAGTCGGAGGTGCAGTTCTAATTTGAAGTACACACTGTACAAGTGTACCATGTGTAGGTTCATTCAAACCTGACAAACCCTCTTTCCCCCCCAATCTGTCTCTCTCCCCATCGATCATCGGACATCCATCGTATCTATTTAGCGGTTACCCCGTGCCACTTTTTTCTCAGGCTCTATCTTCCGTCCGGGAACCCCCCCCCCCTAAAACCTCACCTCACCTCACCTCATCTCCTCCAACCTACACCCAACCCTCCTTTTTACATCCTCGACCTTCTCTCCAATCCTTCCAGGTCGTCTTGTCATCGGGTTGCTACACTCCTTTCTCAATCAGGTAGGTGATGTTTCATTTTTGTCCCTCGGCACGCTGGTTCGAAACCCGCAGTCGTGTCGATCCCAAGTCCGCTCATCAAGAGACCCCAAGGCTTCTCAGTCACCACTGACACGTCTTGTTCCATAGGCAACTCGGACGACTCTCTCCTTTCAACGCACCGATTTGATAGGCACCTCAAAAAACCACGATGGCCTTGTCCAAGATTGTCTGCTGAACAATCCATGTTCAGAGTGCTCCAGACGTTTCTCTCGCTGTAACGAATTTGATGTCCATCATGGAGAAGCTGAATTCTGAAGATGGCCAGCTTTTTATCAAAGTGAGTCAGGGGACAACAGACCTTCGGCGGAATCGTTCGCCTCACCTCGGGGACCATTTGACTGACAGTACTCGTCTCATCCCCTCCAGAACCTAGCCAGTTTTGTCCGAACACACGAAAAAGCGCTTGCGAATGCTTTGCAGCTTCGGCGCCAGTCTAAAAATGCCATCGCCCCTCAGTCCCCGACCAGCCCGACGAGCGCCAATACCTCCTTCACCTCCACCTCCCTCACCTTGGCGGCTGCCTTGTCCTTTGGCGCGCTGAAATTCACCTCGCAAAACATCAAACCCGCAAAATTGACCCTCACGCCTCATCATCTTTTCTATCTCCTCTCCTGTTTCGAGGACCTGTCTATCGCCGTCGGGCCCATGAATGTCCGACTTGAGAACATCAACACCGAGGTCTCCCAGTCATACGTGTCCTTCTTGAACAAACCACAACGATCCAAGGGCGATGGGGCATCGATTCATTCCGTTTCCAGTGTTCGCAGTGTGATGTCTGGCATGAGTGGCCTCTGGTCCTCCTTTGGCCTCGGCTCTAAGGACTCCATCACTAAATCCGACAAGGCCAAAGTGGCCCTCGAAGCCGACCTGAAGTACCTCTATTCAGCCTTCACCAAAATTCCCTGCCTTCGCTTGGCTCCGGATCACCGCGCCCGGCTGATTCGAGGATATGAAGAGTTCCCTTTCGATACCGCTGTACCCCTGCACGCGTTTAAGAATTTGAGCGCCCTGGAAATCATTGACATTGACTATCGCTCGTTCTACGGCTGGGATCGCTTGTCGGAGCAGCTACGTACATTGACCATCAAGCGAGGGCACCTGGAAGATCCGGCGGATTTGTTGACCCGCATCGTGTTGGATGATGTTGATAAGCGACGTCGTCGCTCAGCCAAGTCGCAACAGTCACCACCCTTGGGGTGGACCAGCAGTATGGGACCACCCCCCATGTCCGCTTCGGACCAGACTTCCATCTCGGCGCCTGGCTCCCCGGTTGCTGAGAATGCCCTTGCGAGTAGCGCCAGCCCGAAGGCTGTCCCCATGATGCGAGCGGGCTCCGAGGGTTCCCGCGTCCGGTACCGTGCCGACAGCGTCTCTCCGACTCGGCCTTCCACCAAGCACAGTCACCACCGTCACAACCGTGGCCAGTCATCTCGGATCCGTCGCACAGGCTCGGGCAGCTCCAACTCGAGTGATGCATCCGGCGGTGCCCACTCTCACTCCAGTGTCCTTCCTCCCTCAAAGTGGCGCTTCCTCCGCCATCTGGGGCTGCCGGATAACTCTTTGACTTCCATCTCGGCTGCCAGCCTGGCGCCCGTGGCCAACACCCTCAACTCCCTCGATCTCTCTTCAAACCTGCTGACAGAGGTCCCCGACAGCCTGTCGACCTTGGTGGCCCTGCGGGCGCTCAACTTGTCCCATTGCATGATCGAGTCATTGCACTCCCTCACTCGCAGCCCACTTCCTGCCATCACCGCTCTCAACTTGCGGGGCAACCGACTGCGCTCGCTGGCTGGCATTGAGCGTTTGCTGTCTTTGGAACGCTTGGATCTCCGCGACAACGACTTGATGGATCCGACGGAATTGGCGCGACTGACCAGTCTCCCTGAGATACGGGAGATCTGGGTCTCCGGAAACCCCTTCGTCAAGACCCACTCCAACTACCGCATCGTCATCATGAATCTTTTCCGGCGCACACCGGGCTACTCGGAGGATATCGTGATTGACGGCCGCGGTCCGGGATACACCGAGCGAAAGCAACTGGTCGAGCGTGTCGCCGAGCCCGAAGGCGCTCCCGTTGTCCGCTCAAGCGCCGCAGACCAGTCTGCCATTGTGCAAAAGCCCACTCAGACGGTTTCGCCTGTGGATTTCCCGCCACCGGTGCCCCCAAAAGATGGCCCCGGCTCCCATGACACTGGAATGCATCCAGAGGGGGAAAGTGGAACTCACCGGCGCAAGAAAGCCCAGCGACGTCGCATCGTCGACCTTTCGACTGATAGTCCCTTCGTTGCCGACGGTCTTGGTCACCCGGGCCCTGCAATCCCTGCCCCTCTGCCCGTGCAGCAGATTGCCGATCCCGCGGACCGCACCGTTGTGCCCCCGTATGAGCATCAATTGCAATTGGACAGTGGTACCCCATCAGGTTCCTCCAGCATCCAAAGCCCAGTCAAGCAAGCGCCATTCCCGAGCTCTCACACTAATGCATTGCCACTCATCGCCTCTGGCAAAGACTGGGCCTTGGATCAGGAACTGTGCCGGCAGCAATTGGAAGCTCTGCGTCAAGAAGTTGGCCACAGTTGGATTTCCGTCCTGGGTGACCACCCCTGGGACAACGCACAGAAAGATGGTGGTCCTCACCATCTGCCTGGCGTAGGGTTGGATCATCCCGTGCTTTCACCCACCCCCCTTTGTGTCAATGGCCGCGCGATTCTGAGCGGAGGCCACGCCTTGAGCGGTTGATCCGACATGACTCTGACATTCTCCTCCACGGCCCTTCCCACCCCCTTCTACACACCTTTTCTTGAGGAGTTATTCTCTTCGATACCTCTTTGACCTTATGAATGCGCTGGTCTCAGCCTCTCCACATGAGCTAGCCCATGCCTCACCTCTGCATTATTTCCGGCGTTGAATGACTTACGACAAATGGTGGGTTGGATGTATGAACACATTTTCGGCCCCACGGTTTCCATCTTTCCACCCCTTCTTCTTTTTCACAGGAGTCTTCGTCTCTTTTTTCTCCCCCCTCCTCTGGCGCTTTGGCCAGACTCCTCCGATCCCCTGTGGTGATGTCCTGACCACTTGGTTCTCCACGCAGCCAGCTCTTTATCCACTGGCTAATTCGGCCTATCCACCCTCGGCGTGCATGGCTTCAAAACCCTTCCTCTTCCCACGCCTGTTTCCACTGAGTGATATTCTGGGACGGCCCCTTGAAAGACGATTCAATTACTAGAGCGCGCTGTCTACATGGTGGAGAGGGGGATCTTTCTGCTCAGATCCCCGTTCCGCCCACTACTTGATTTCTTGTTTTCAAAAATCGCAGGTGTTGGTGGCATCAGTTCTTATTCCCCTTTTGTGTTTCTCCTCAATTCGGCTATCGGGGTGGTGTTCTTTTTTTTTTTGTTTCTCTTTACTCCGACGTGGCTCAGTTTCACCTCGTCCTTTCCACTCACCTTGTTCTCTGATGATCACGGCTGTCATGAATCACTAGCCATTTTGGAATGAAAAAAAAATCTTCTCCAGTCTCTTTGTTCAGGATTTGTCCGGGTTTCTCAAGCGTACCAAACTATTGTAGATGAACATTTCCGGGCCGCGCTCGTCCCCCTTGTCCCCCTCTAGAGAGCAGCCGCATCTAGTCATGCAGACCTCGAGTCATTGACAAGCTCTGCACAGCATGTATCTGGCATCGCAGCAGTCATTCCAAGGCGGAGGGGGGGGAGAGGTGGACCTTGTCTGCCTTTAGATATTGCTGTTCGGGAGGTCCTTGGCACAATGGCCTTGTGCTAGGGCCTCTTCCAGGGCTGGGGATAGCGAAGGGTCTCGACCCACGGTCACTGCGCTTGCCCCTCCTGGCGGTGACGCTGCGGCGGACGCCTTCTCGGATACTGGTGGTGGCAGCGTGGACAAGTGATGAACATTTGGAGGCGAATTGAGGTACGGCGACGGGGTGAATGTTAAGCACAGGACGGTACCGTACAGTGTACAATATGGCGAGTACCTCTCTCTCTCTCTCTCTCATCCATTCCCACTCTGCCACAGCCATCTCGGAGAGTTGACTCTTGAATAGCTCCGTGAGCAAAACTGTCGGAAATTTTACAGATTTTCATCCGTGTGTCTTGCATGCATGGCGAGTCAAACTCCCCCCTCCTTTTTTGACAGTTTCGACGAATCAGACCGGGGTAGGGAATAGAACGGCGAAAGGTATAGCGCAGAATGAGAATTGAAGAGTGGATACAGCGAGGGAGAAGAAGATGGATGGCGAGAAAAGCTCAACGTGAATTGACGGATGGGATATCTCATCTTGGGTGCTTCTCTTGATTTCACTCCCTGTATTGCACCCCCCGGGGACGTAACTGGTAGTAGGTAGCGGGTCTCGTGCATGGTACTTGACAAGACATTCTGGCCATTACGCTCTGCAGGGCAAGTTGAAGCAGTTACAGCAAGACGGATCTACCACGTTCGTTCCTCTCCTACGGGGGCAGGGCTGTTTCATTCCGTTGCTCAAAATGGCTGGCTTTACTGCTGCCTTTGAAGAAAGAATACGAGGCCAGAATCAGCTCGACCGTCATCGTACATATGGATGCACGTTTCCACCGAGAAGCTACGTCGTCGACCGACAAGGAAGTAGTGACAAGGTTGTCGTTTATGTGCCGGTGACTTGGGGGCAATCGAGGGCGCGCGATCTGCTCGTAATCTCAGTAGAGAATCCAGAGTCTTGTAGAAATCCCCACCTCTGAAGCAGACTCTCTCTTCTTGGAGGATTTCTAGGATCTCAGTCTCTTCCAGCTGTGATCGAAGCAGGAACTCCAGTCGCTAGGACCGGGTCAGATAGTTGTCCGGGGGGGGGTTGATCAGAGTCCGTCAGGGTTCTGACCAAGTGACCAAGTGATCCAGTGACTCGCTGACCCTCCAAAGTGGTCCAGTCCCGCCTCAGCCTTCCTCTCTTCTCCTCTCAACCTCCATCGAGAACATCCAAGACAGAATTCCACTCTCAACAGATAGACTCCCTCGTGCTTAGAGACCAGCGTCACGCCTCACCGAATCAAACACACACATTCCCACCGTAGCTGTGTGAATCCAGATTGGCAGAACCGCGCCCACGATTGTCTGGGGTCCGGAACTCGCGGTTTACTGCAACCCGCTTTTGTCGTGTTTGGTCGACCGCCATCCCGGAAAACTTCGATCGCTCAACTCGGCCTTCCCTCCCCCCCCCCCACGTCAGAGGCCGGCCCCAATTCCAACCCCCCCCCCCCCCCCCACCGGCTGTTGTATCGATTCCTCAGACACGCTTTCAGTCCTCTCCAGACACTTGATCGCTTGCACGAGTCTCGAGATCGTTCCTGGGACTCTCCGCCCCTGATCGTGTCAATTTTCGCTGTTCGATCGGCCGCTTAGTGTCCGAAGGGTTCGCTCGTCAACATCTCTCCCCTCTCTTCCGTTCGGCATCCCTACCAGATCCTTTTTCCTTTTCCTCCACCCAACGCCTCTCCACCCTTCCCCTCGGCCACAGCGCCTTCTTCCAGTACATTGTCTATCTCTCAAAAGTGACATTCGGTATGTGTCTTTTCCCTCTGTATCACTCGATCCCTCCCCTTTTCGCCTTGGGTCCAGCCATCACACGATCGGGGTCCGCAAGTCGCCGGGCCAAGGTCAACAAAAAATTCTATCGGAGACGATGCGCCTGGACCATCCTCCTTTGTTGCCCAATTCCCAATTTCAATATCGGCGTATCATCCTGGTCTCTCTGTCCTCATCGCTAACGGATCGTCATCTTTTTTTTTCCTTCTCTGCTCTGCTACAGAAACACACCTGCCGCGTCATCAATTCATCCTCCGCCCTCGGAAGTCATCTTCTTCCCCTTGCGCGTGCCTTTTTTTTTTTTTCTTCTTTTCCTTTTCCTTTCCCTTTCTCTCGTTTTCACCTCGGTCCTCCCGCCGCGCCTCCAACTTTCTTCCTCGTCTCCTCCCCGTCAACCGGTAGAGATTGCCAACCATGGCCGACCAAGAAGTGGATTTGGACTCCATCATCGATCGCCTCCTGGAGGTGAGGGGCAGCCGACCCGGCAAGCAGGTGCAGCTCTTGGAGTCGGAGATTCGCTTCCTCTGCACCAAGGCTCGTGAGATTTTCATTTCCCAGCCCATTCTGTTGGAACTCGAAGCTCCCATCAAGGTACGTCTCGCAGGACAAAATTTCTCCAGCCCAACCACACGCTCTCCCACCCCTTTTGAAGCATGCCTCAGTCCTGGGCTGGGCTTGCGCTCCAGAACACACGAGCGATTAATTATTTCTTTCTTTTCCCCCTTGCGATTATTATGACGATCTCGCGTCCTTCTAACGATTGACCTCGATTGACGATAGATCTGCGGTGACATTCACGGCCAATACTATGATCTCCTGCGTCTGTTCGAATACGGTGGCTTCCCTCCCGAGGCAAACTACCTGTTCCTGGGTGACTACGTGGATCGTGGCAAGCAGTCCCTGGAAACCATCTGTCTGCTGCTTGCCTACAAGATCAAGTATCCCGAGAACTTCTTCATTCTGCGCGGTAACCACGAGTGTGCCTCGATCAACCGTATCTACGGCTTTTACGACGAGTGCAAGCGACGATACAACATCAAGCTCTGGAAGACCTTTACTGACTGTTTCAACTGCCTCCCCATCGCGGCCATCATTGACGAGAAGATCTTCACCATGCACGGTGGTCTGAGCCCCGATCTGAACTCCATGGAGCAGATCCGTCGCGTCATGCGTCCTACTGATGTAAGCCCCTCTCTTGCCCTCTTTTGAATTTTTTTTTCTTTTTGGTCTTGTGATCGTCCGGGGGTGTCCTTGGATTCACCACATTGGTGCCTCTCACAAGCACACGAATGAAACCACCACGCTCTGGCGGTCACGGCATCGTTGCTCTGATCGCAACATCTGGTGAGATGGAGCCACTGACATCAGATCTAAATAGATTCCCGACTGTGGTCTGCTTTGCGACCTCCTGTGGTCTGACCCGGACAAGGATATCACTGGGTGGAGCGAGAACGACCGTGGTGTCTCCTTCACATTCGGCCCCGATGTTGTATCGCGCTTCCTTCAGAAACACGACATGGACTTGATATGCCGCGCGCATCAGGTGGTGGAGGATGGTTACGAGTTCTTCTCAAAGCGCCAGCTGGTCACGCTTTTCAGTGCGCCCAACTACTGCGGTGAATTCGACAATGCCGGTGCGATGATGAGTGTCGACGAGTCTTTGCTCTGCTCATTCCAGGTGAGTTTGCCGTGATCCAATCTTCCAATCATCATCTCCAGGGAGATCTTCTCTCTCCCTGTCCACCCGTTTCCAACATCTCTGACCAAATTCTCGCTTTCTCATCTGCAGATCCTAAAACCAGCCGAAAAGAAACAAAAGTACGTTTACGGTGGCATGAGCTCCGGCGGATCCATGACCCCTCCGCGCAAGCAAAAGAAGAAGTGAAACACAGACAAAAAGAATCAATACGAGCTTTTCCATGTTACAGCAGGTTCGGGCGGAGATAAGCCATCTTTTCACCTTGCGACCGCGGGGGGGGGGGGGGCGGGGGG
>JAMAHA010000071.1:940-105318 GCA_023626555.1 Penicillium sp. PF2412A | reverse complement strand
AAACACACACAAAAATAATCAATCCGCGCTTTTCCATTTTACAGCTGGTTGGGGGGGTTTTATGCCATATTTTAACCTTGCGCAAACCCCCCCCCCCCCCCCCCCCCTCATTGTTCAATGATCGCCTATCGTCCAAACTCAACCATTCTTCCTCGCCGAAGCCATCCGCCAAAGCCGCTGTTCATGTCCAAGCCATGTCCTACGCCTCTTCCTTCAGCCTCCGCAGCGAACTTCCGCCCTCCCGCTCATAACCACCTCCCACGAAGCGATGAATGACCGAGGAATTTTCTCTATCAAAGTCCGGGTCCAGCCCATGTCACCACAATTCGACCCATCTTCCCCGTCCACGACTCCTCGTTCTCTCGACAATTTCGATAATATCCCTCCTCCCCTCTTCTAACGATATTCAATTGTGGGGCTGGCTCGGCGTGCGATATGATTTTGTTTCTCGCCTGTCTTTTCTCCATGTCATTTCTTCTGGCCGGCTCCGGATCACGCGATCAACATACGTACATGTACTACATCACCTCTTGGATGGATGGTGCTCTCGTGTTTTCTATGCCCTCTGTGACCTTTTCCTTTTTTTCTCACCAATTTTACATTTTCTCCTTTTTCCCCCCTCCTCGAACGTCCTCTTGCAGAGCTCTTCTCTTTTTTTTTTTTTGGTCCCGCCTTTCCCACACTGTATTCTACTATTGCCACTGAGTGCTGCCATTTCCCCGTCTCATCTTGAGTAAGGAAATGCCTGACATGTTACATGTGGTGGAGGATTCGGTTCAGGGAAGCCAGGTCTTATGTCATCTTTTCTTGTTTCTTTTTTTTCAACCCCATATTTCCCTGGGGCTCTGCTTCTTATCTTTTCGTCTCGTTGGTTGTCCTGGTTCGTGTCTATTCCTTCCACAGTTTCAATGGAATGCATCTGTTCGTTTGTACGTCAACAAGCTATTATTTGAAATAATTTCTACATGTAATACTCTCTCCGCGACTGCAGATTATCAGTGCCTCCTACGCTGTGCTGTAGTAGTCTTCCTGATCACTCCGGCGCAGTGAGCTACAAAATGCCTTCGTGTTTACAACCGACACCTAGTGATCAACACCCCACGGGGTCTAGGCCTTCCATGACCCCCCTCATAAGACCGAATGTCCCCCACCGGACTCGACCAAAATAAGACCAAGACACGCATCCATTTCCCAGAATAAAGGAAGGGGGACATCACGGGCTCTAGCGCGTTGGACAAAGTGTCAAAAGAAAACTTGTTCTCATTGCGAGGCATGAAAAGATCATCGGCATGATGGCTAAGTTGTAGATAACAATGGGCTGACACACAAAAAGGGCAAAAACAAGAGCTTAGTCGAACAAGTGAATTTGGTGGAGAGGGAGGAGTGAGATTTGGGGGAGGAGGGGGAAAGCACCTCAACCAAGAAGCCAGAGGAATGAGATCTCGAATTCCAAAATCAAAAGGACTGAATCTGTATCTTGAGCCTGGCAGAGAGGTCAAATTGACTCACGCAACACCGGGAAGTATTCCTCGCCCAGTGTCTGCAAGACGTCTCGCGACAGTGTCGGATCTGATGCTATCGAAGTTCGACCATACGTGGCATTGCGAAAGGTTGGGTGTCTGTGTATGTGGTGGAGGGGCGTGAGTTCCGGGCTCAAATTGTCAATGCGGAGCGACAGAATTATAGGAGAATCGAAAATAAGCGCGTGAAGACGGGCTGTAAAGGGACAGTGGGGTTCAGGCAAGTCGTGGCGCGAATAATTTGGATTTTTTTCGCAAGGTGAGGGTTTAGACATATTGAGACAGCCAGCGAATACCCTCGCCGTATCCTGGATTGGGGAGGAAAAGTCAGCATGTGGTTCCTGATGGCTTGAAGAGACAGAAAAGGTCATTGGATCGAGTGATTGGGAACACGTTACCCTGTCGCATCACAACACTGCACATGAACAATTCAATGGGCCGGATACCCTCAAGAGGGACCTTGCCCTTGCCGGTGGTCTGGTACAGACCGAGCTGGTGGCGCAGCTCATCCTCCGATACAGCGTCGGGGTGGTCGATCTTGTTTCCGAGGACGAGGAAGGGAACCTTGGCGAGGTCCTCCATGGCGAGAAGAGCGTCAAGCTCGGCCTTGGACTCGGGGAAACGTTCATAGTCCTTGGCATCGACAAGGAAGACGATGCCGCTCACCTCGGGGAAGTAATCCTTCCACAGACGGCGAGCTAAAAAGCGTACGGAAGACCACAGTCAATCAACCCGTCCACATCGTTTTGCAAAGTATCAAATCACACGCGACAGACTTACCCTGCTGGTGACCACCGAGATCGAAGGTGGTGAAGCGGTTGTTACCGATCGCCAATTCCTCGGATGTGGGGTGGGCAGTGGGGGATAGCACGGCCACACGGTCATTCTAGGGAATAGCAGACACAATGTCAGTTTGATATCATCCTTAGCACAAACAAGCTGACATCCAATCATCCATTTCTTTGCTCAGTTTGAAATCTGCCAAGATAACCCCCCGGGCCTCATCCATTGCCTTTCCTGCGAGACACCCGACGCAAAAGAACGAGTAGCCGCGATGGCTTGGCCATCAATCGCGAACCAGTATTTCGTGCAGCTCCTCCTTTCCGCAGCCGTTCGCCCCCCAGCTCCAATAATCCACCGAAAACTCACCTTCAGCATGTGAAGCAGGGTGGTCTTGCCAGCATTGTCGAGACCGAGGAAGAGAAGCTTGGCGTGCTTGTTCAACAGACCAAGCGAGGCCAGAATGTCGTAGACTGTACCCGGTGAAAGCCAAAAAGAAAAGCAGTCCGTTAGCCAAAACGTCCTCCAGAATGCCAAGGTCATCATGATAAGCCTCTAAGCCGCGGTATAATTCCCAGGCAGTCCGAGGGACTACCGTGCACTTTGTGAGTAGTCGCCAGACCTTCCAAGACACTCGAAGAAGCGCACTTCAAAGCCAGGCAGGCAAAGCACACCTGTCGCCATCCGACTTCATTGTTTTGGTCCTCGGGAGCGGCATAACAGAGCAAGCTGTATTATGGGAGTTGGTTGGTTCACTTACACCAGTTGACGATCCACATGGCGGAGATTGGCTAACAGAGAGCAACTCAATGTCTTTCGAATGAAGCTTCGTCGGTGCAGACAAGATCCACTCAGGGCGTGGGCGGCAAACAGTTGGAGAGGAGGGGGAGAAAAGAGGCAAAGTAGACAGGCCAGGTTGATGTTGGGCTCGGGATCGGCCAGTGGCTTGGGTGCCTGAGGCCACAAGGAGTCAATAATGGCGTAGTTGACGACACACACACACTTGACCACGGAACTTGACTGTAGTGAACTTTGACGGGTCAGTGCCCCCTACTCGAGTTGGAATTTACAGGGCTCCTGGCTGCGGAGGGCGAACTGTGCTTATGCTGAGAAACCGAAGTTACTTCTTACATGAGTATCTGAAGCCATTTGGTAGGGATTGCTCTTTCAAAAGCTGAAGCCTATTCCTAGTGAAGCCGATATCTGCAGTGAGTTCAACAAGGCATCTTCTCAAACGCTTTGAGACCACCTCAGCAAAAAGCACAAGGATATATCATGACAACGCCAATCTGTGACTTCAAAGCAAATCTCCTGCCCATGATGTAGCAAATGTGGCCAAAGGGGGTATTCGCACCGGAACCATGCAAAAGGAAAATGAGGGCGAAGTTCTAGACAACAGATGGGAGCAAGAACAGATGCACTAGGAAAGGATACTCAAAGGAGGAGAGCAAAAGAAGGGAAAGCAAGATGGACTAGAAGGAAAAAGAGGTTTACAATCAATTTGTTCTTTCCCCGGCAAGGATTAGAAAAGGGTATCGTGGGAAGGAAATGAAAATTGGGTAGTTGTTGGGGGAAAATCCTTGGAAGAGTCCAGACTCAACGTGATCAAACAGTTGGATCAGGAAGCAAGGTTGAAAATAAAAGTATGTGACAGTGAAAGGCACCCAAATGGGCGCAAGTGGAGGAGGAGTTTGTGAAAAATCACCCATGGAGGGCAGAACCGCATTAGGGTGTATACACAGGATCCGCAGGAGGACAAGGGGGTTTCCAAGGGTAAATAGGAGGAGCAGGGATCTGAATAGCTTCCAACAGGAGGCAAGATGCGTGTCGCTCAGAGTGAACTAGACGGAGAGGACAAGCTGAGTGTCTTGAGCGACGCCATACGCTCTGCACCTCTCGGCAACTTCTAAGCCAAGTTCCTTCATCCTCTCGGCTCCCTTACCGGGGATGGGTCGTCGGCTCAGTTGCTCTTTGGCGGCCTTTCGGCAATGTTGACGCCAGTACTTTTCCTTGCGCTTCTGACGCTTTTGCTCGAGGCCCTCGACGATGTCAATAGGTCCTCGAGCATGCATCTCGCGCAGGTTCGAGCGGTCCAACTCAGGCGACTCGGACAGAGCAGGAATGTTTTGCCAAGTGCGAGACTTTTCCAGGCGAGTGAAGAAAGGATTGGGCGTGCGAGGTAGTGACTTGGTCCGTGCCAGATGGGGACGTTGGACCAGGTGGCTGATGTTCAGTCCCTGAGGCGATGAAGATTCCAGGACGGGTAATTCGTTGGAGATACTTGCTCGTTTGCAAGGCGAGGGAGACTTGGCGCGACAGGCCCGAGAGCGTGGTGGAGGAGACTTGAAGCGCTTGGGAGAAACTCGGCCTGGACGACGGGGCGGAGGCGACGTCATCCGCTTCGGAGAGTGCCGAGGTGAGGGCTTGCGAGACGAGTCCTCTGCGCGACCACGGGAAGGCTCGAACACGAAGTCGTCGAAATCACCGTGCGAGATGTCTTCAAGGTCATCGTCATCATCCTCTGGGTCACTAGTTGGAAAGCTAGGATCGATATCTTGAGGAATGAGAATTTGCTTCGACAGGCGCCGTTGTTCCAGACAGGACTTGTACGCGGCTTCCATGGGCCGATCTTCGTCAAGGGTACCGCAGACAAAGTCAGTGCCATCGGGGAGAGTAGGGGTACCGGGCCGCATGATCTTGCGCGCCTTAGAAGGTCGAGGGCCAGTCTTCCGCACAGGTGCAGGCAACCACTTCGGATGATGGTCATCAGTCATCGAGTCGAAGGAAGTGTTCGAGGCACGGCGTTCCATCGTCGGAGGGACAATGTCAAGAGGCTGGCTGCTGGGTTCCGCAATCACGGCTGAAGGGGCCCAAAATTCATACTCTGAACCGCCGTCATCGCTGTCGTCGGAGTCGGCGAATCCTGCCTCATTATCGGACTCGTTGCCATCGTCGTCAGAGAAGTGCACAGTGGAATCGTCATCAGCAAGTTCTTCAGTGTCTTCACCGTCATCCTCCTCGTCTTCGTCGTCGTTATCCTCGTCATCCTCCTCGTCGTCGTCATCCTCATCTTCGTCATCCTCTTCATCCAGTGCCTCCTCCTCGGCTTCTTGTCCAAGTTTGCGAATCGCAATCTCTTTCTGCATGCAGTCATTGAGAGTGATTTTCTTGGAGAGGTGGTCAGTTGACTTGATGACCCATTCATCGTCCTCGTCAACCGAGCTGGCAAATTCGTGGAATCGGGTGGCTTCGGACTCCTCGAATTTGCCTAGTCCGCTTGTGGTGACAGCCTGAGAAGTACTCTTGGGAAGTATGGTGTTCTCCTTGCTAGGTTGTTGTTTTGCTTGAGGCCCCTCGGTCTGCTCCGGAGAAGACTTGCGAGCCACGGGGGCTGGGGATCCACGGCAACGAGGTCGGAAGGAAACCTTTCGAGTCTGCGAGCGCTCCCGGGCAGGAGATGCTTTGTAATCGGCGCAGGCAAAAGTGAGAGTGGTCTTTCGCTTCGGAGGTTCAAGTGGACTCTGATCCGGACCGGAAGGACAGTTGGACGAAGTCGGCTTAGAAGGGTTGGTAGTGGTTGTTTGGCGACCGCATGCGAAGCTGATGCATCTCTTACGACCCAGGTTGGCCTCGACGGTGGGTTCGTCGCCACTGGCGATCATAATTCTCGTACTGCCATTTCTCTTGCCGTGCAACGGAGCAGTATTCCCCATCATCTGGGGGGGCAAAGGTGGGCTTGGGGTGTTAGAGAGGGAAGGGCTGGTCAGTCCACCATCGCTGGTCAGCTCTGCGGTGGAGATACCACTGATATTGCTGTGCGGGTATGAGCGGTAGGTGTAGGCGGAGTCATGGAAGGATGAGTATCGCTCGGTGGGAGAGGTTTCCGGGCTACTCTTCAGAGCGCGTGTAAGTAGTGAGGTGGCTTCCTTGTGATGTGGGATCGAGGGCTGCACGAGAGTTGAGCGGCCGTGGTGTTGTGAGGAAGATTCGTGAATGAGACGCGGTTCAGGAGGCTCGTCCACATCTTCAGCCAGGTCCGCATCGCCATGGGCTGGCATCGTGGAGGAGTTTGGCGCCACAAGCATCTTCAGAAGATTTTGGAAAGAGAAGGGGTTTTCCCCGCGGGGTTGTGCCATTTTAGTGTTGATTCAAGTCCAACTTGGGAAATTCTGAAATAGATAGTTGACGGTGGTGGCGAGAATCGAAGTGATGATCCGGTGCAAGTCAACCGTTAGCTCAGCGGCAATGCTCTCTCGATACTGATGGGAAAGATCGGTATCGAACAACCCAGAGGGCAGAGCTAAAGTCCCCAAGAAGGACAACGGCTATGATATGGAAGTTATCATCTTCAAAAGGAGACCAAGTTGCACAATCGAAGAGGATGGACAGTTGCCAAGAACAATTATTGTCTCTTCGAATGGCCACTCCCAATCGAGACACTGCACGACTACCTCCGGCCCCAGTGCCAAGCCTTCGTACAAGGGCAAGGCTTTCAGGGATGCAGTAGCAGAAAAGTGAAAAGAAAGAGATTCAGAGATGAGAATCAGGCGACAAAAAACGCGGTGTATGCAGAGTGGAGAGTGAGAGGTGGAAGGAGAAGTAAATGAGAAAAGAGGGTATAGATAGCCTGTCTTGAAAGTGGTCACAGACGTCTGGTCGTTAGAGAGGGAGAGAGGGGGCACACTTTGGTGGGAGGCCCGTTGACGACGGTATTGATGTGACCAAACCTGGCTGTAACCGAACGGATGGGCTCCAGTGTGCCGTCTGATACTTACCGCTATTATGAATAGCCCGTAGAATCATGAAGTTCCCATCAATGACGACCACCACTGTATAACCAAATGCTTACCATACCGGGCACATCGGCATGGTCGCATTCAGATTAGTCTGTTACCAAAATGGAGGGGAAAAATCGGAAAGAGGAAAAAAAAACTTTTCACATTTCCAAATTTTATTTTCTTTTACCCTCTTTTTTTTCCCTTCCATTCAATGCACGCGCTTTTCTCGCCTTTTTTTTTTAAGTACCCCACTTTTCACACTCTAGACAAATCACCCCGAGGCCATACGTAAATTGTACTATTCCTGTTTCGTGAGTGCTGCACATCGCATGGGCTGCACACCCCCACTCTTCATCCGCTGGCTTGATTTGGTTGCTGCATCATGCAGGGATAGGAGCAGTGTGCATCTTGCGAGCTACTCCATATGGGGGGGGGGGGGGGGGGGGAATTAATGGTTCCTGCGCCCTGGATATTGATGGATAATATTTTTGAGCATTCTCGCACTCGGGATTTTTCGTGATTATATATGGCCCTCATCGTTGCCTTCAGTCAAGCCCATGTACGGACATGATCTCATAATGAATTGTTGAGTTTCCATGACTCCTCGTGACAATTGTCGTTGAAGTGTCATTCTCACGCATTGCGACCATCGTAACTTTACGGCTGCAAAGAAGTTGAGTCACTGCAATACAATAATACAAGGCTTGTGCCGTTTTGTTTAGGGTTTGATTTGCTACCATGAATGAAACTCGACGGTGGAGTGAGTGTCAGAGCGGTACATTATTAACAATCTGAGGCCTACTGTGCACCTCTCAGTACCGCACCCAACCACGGGTGCGGTGGTGAGTTGCTGGACTATGAGGCATTTACTGCAATACCGGCTATACCCTTTCAAGGCACCACCATTGGCGCTGAGGGGGGAAAAATTCCAGTCTTTTGTCCACAGAATACAGACCAGGAACTTGGTCGTAGTATTTACATTACCATCTCACTCTTTGTACAGCAATGGCACCGGTCCTAGGAAAAGAAGGGCAGGAAATGAGTTTATATGGAAGCAAACAGAGATTTCTTTCTTCGAGGGGTGTCTTAAGTGAGATGCAACACATTTGACACAATACTCATGTGAGCTTGTACTACAAATAGATTGAATCGCTTTCTCCCGTAAAGCCCCCGTTGATCCTGAGTCAGATGCCACGATGGATCTGTCTTATCTTCCGCATTCCAGCGATCTCAGCCACGTTGCTCGAGGCAATCTTTCAACCTCCGCCAGGAATGTCACTGGGTCTGCCAGTCCGGCCCCCAGTGACATACCATTTGTAAAGCAACTGGAATCCAGGAGGACAATTGTTCACGAGTTTCAGAAAGCCACGAGGGAACGGCCGTACCCGTACCGTCATCCGACGTCACTTCAAGCCACTGCGGTGCCGATCAGTGGTATTGAGCCGTAACCAACCGTTCTGGACTCGGGTAATCTGCCCCCTCAAATAGGAGATGGTGCCTGTACCTGAACCCTTTCGGCAACGCCAGCTGCCCTGCAAACGATGGACGTCGGCGGTGAATTGTAAACCCTAGCCCTCTTGGGGTCCGGTGGGACATCATCAACCCCCCCTCGAACCGGATTCGATCAGACTGGAACCAGCACACAAAGTTCTCTTCGGCTTAATCCTGACAGTTGAACCCTATTCTGTCTCGGTTCATTTACCAGGCGTATATAAAGTCAAATTCATTTACCGTCATTAACTGTGTTACAATTTGCTTCAATATACATCATAAACCTAGTTGATGTACTTTCAACGTTGATGTCTCCGCACCGACACGAGGCACTACTGCGAGTAAATCCCCTAGTACACCCGATAGTAACGGGCGCACGGATACAATACAGACTTTGAACCCTACATTACACAATAATACATAGCGTAGTCCCACCGGGATTCTTGATTGGCCGCTCTCCCTAGATATGCGCTCTGCGCGCTTGAACTTGCATCGGGGCGGGTTGTCCTGGTCCCAGAAGGGACCAACTCTGTCCTCTGGTCTCGGGACAAAGCCGACGCGCAAATGCAGCAGCTGTCATACATTTGAATATTATGACTACCGGCGCTGGAACTACTCGTCCTGAATGGTGATGATGACTTTGGGGGTGACCATCTTTCTACCCAATGCGGATACCTCTGACGTAAGTTACACTCGGGAGGTGGCTCCCCGTCAGGTCTTTTTTCTCGGTGAATGATAGAGGTACAAGCCTAAGATTTTCATCTGATTGGGTTGAGGAGGCAGGACCTCTCATTTCTATAGAGGAATTAAGCCCGATGACACTTTCTCATGCGGGATCCAAAGGAGGTTATGATTAGGTTGGGTTGAAATTCAAATGTTTGATGAGCAAGAACAGACGATACTGAACACAGTACCCCTATCATCTGTAGGTTGCAGTAACATGGATTATGCATGACAATGTGCTACACTATACATAACGTCGTTTCAAAAGCTGTGTGCTGAACTCCACGAGTTTCAGAAATGACTTCAAATTGAGAGAAACATAGCCAAAAGGCAAAGATGCGGATGATTCAGTTTACCCATCACCCTCCCCTTCTACCGAATCCATTCAAGTTGTCCCGCTTCATCTCCCTTTTAGCACGACTCCGATCAGTTCAAGGGCCTTGGAGCTGACTAGAGAGGGATGTGTCCAAGCGCTAGCCCCAACTTCTATCACGGAGATCGTCGATGCGTCTTGGACTGTACACTGCCAAGCCCATCTCACCTGCACTACCAGCTTTGCACTGGCACTGATTTCCTACCTTTTATCGCCCCTGCCGTAGATCAGAGGACGCCAAAGTGAAGTGACTGGTACGATCACCCTTTCTGGCACTCTCAACTTCATCCCAGCTTGATCGAAACACGAATCAGCGGCTGGACTTTCTTCAACTGGCACGGCCATATCAATCATTGGCTCCTGCGGTGTCCCTCCGAGCGATATCTCTTCCAACATGCGTCGTCATTCAGCAAGGCCAAGCACCAGTCACGCCTCGTCCTGTGTAGAAATCACGAATGATCAAGGCTGGGATTTTGCCCGATCCACCACTCGGCCGCGTCGCGTGGTCCCAAAAAAAAAGTTGTCGCCGTCTCAATCCTTCCATCGGACATGTTGGGCTTCAAGACTGGACACAGCCCCTGGAGCCGACAAATGTATGCTTCTGAATCCCATCGAGTCCCCATCTTGTTGTATGATACACGGGATCCGGTGTGAGCTCGCAGGTGGATCGGGGAATCAGCTACGGTTGGATCTCTGACCGATTTTTCCTCACGCCTCATGAGTCACCTCCCAGAATGGAGGACGTGCAAGGTGCGCCTTGCTCGTAGAAAAAAGAAGAAGAAGAAACTTGGACCATGGTGCTCGTCATGAGCCATCGGGCGCCTTTCTCTCTCTCTCTCCGTGAACCATTCGTTGACCCACCCAACCATCAATTGAAGCAGAGAACGGGATGACGGCGGGCAAAGGGCAGCCCGCCGGGGCGCTGGAAAAGAAGCGGTCAGCCGCAAGAACGGCATCAGCCGCATTCCATCGCGATGAGAAAAGATTTGTCAGTTGGGCAGCACTGACGGATCTTACAAACACAGAGCAAGAATATTTCTTTTTTCCAAAAAAGGGAATAGGATCGAAACCGGGAAACATGTCGACGGCTGGGAGCCCGAGGCCACGTTTGGCATCTACGAATCTCCGAGGAAAAACGTGGAGTTTTGATGGCAGACAGTACTTCATTGATGGGAGTGGGGGCTGCAGATTGACGCGCTTCAGATTAATACATCTCGTGGACACTAAAAGATGCAAGTGTACAATCTGACTGTACTACTCATTCATGATCGTCGAGGAAGATCCATGAAACGGACCACAGCCGTCGCTCAAGTTCTCGTCCGACGAGTTAAAATCCAGTCGAGGGCCAAATTAGCGTTGAGATCTTGACAAGCTTTGCGAATCCGAGAAGATCGACCCCACATTGCATCTCTGTACAGAACCCGCGAACAGGCATGATCCTGGCGCGATGCGTGAATCATGACTGGACATTAGACACCACAGACGTCTGGTGTCCGTGAGCCGAACCGCACGAGCACTGTCCGCCGTCGTGTTTGCAATCGTGGCGAAGCTTGTTGCCTAGTAAACGGCTGTGCAGGCCATCATCCAGTGTCTGAGCGATCCGCGAACAGGGCCTGTCAAGAGGTGATCCATATTGCGTGGCTGAGAGGAACGACTTGGTGAGGGGGATGCTATTGGATGAGTCTCCGCGGCCGTGGATTATGTTATAGACGACCTAGAGTACTGCCCAAGCTCGGTAAATCTATGTAGAACCTGGTTTTATTTACCGACTGCAGCCCAGCACGATCGGACTGGAGGGCGGGAGTCAGTTGTGGACCAGGCGGCGACAGCAAAATAAGTGGGTTGTCAATCATATCGACGGAGGATGGGTACCTCTAGGATTGTATTTTAGAATTATTTATTCCTTTATGAGAAATGGAGTTGATTGGTTTTGACTGCCAATGTACTGTACAATCCATTATTTGTTGGCGCCCTTGTAGTCAAGCCAGTCAGGACCCAGTAGTAGTCATAACTATTGGTTACTCACAGTACTACTAAGTAGCCACTTGGTCATCAGGCCTTCATGTACGCAGTACTCAAAAAGGTAGTACTGTCAATAAGGTACAAGCGGTACCTCTGACGTCGAGAGACACCTCATCTTCTCGGTCGGCTTTCCTCGTATGATTGTTCTTTCCTCCTCATTTCCGGAGATTGATATGCCTCGGAAATTGCATGGTTCGTTTGTCGTTTTCACGGAAAAGGTCACCTTCAGCGACCCAGTGCCAATCTATCAACATGCTGGACGATCATTTTTAAAATAGCAGCATTTGCGTAGACACTTTTAATTCGCCGCGTGGTCAGGAGCATCGCTATCCCCTTCTAGTGAGTACGAGTGACTACGTCGTTTGATGTACCAAAGCTCTCAGCCCCCGGCCCCAGCCCCAGTCCCAACCCCAGCCCCCCTCAAGTTGAGCGACTTAAGTGTCGCGCTTAACATGAGCACCATACAGGGATGCTATACTGAACAGGCAAAAGTGGCAAAAGCTCCCCGTCAAAAGTGTTATTCGAACATGGACGGTAGAATAGAAGAAGTTCCAAGGATATTCTTCCCCCGAATCATCGCACCCGCCACCCCACCATCTTCTTGTCGATCCCCCTCAATGTAGAGTTGATGGCAAACCACACACATGAGTGACAAGGCATTAGAATTCGACCTCTCTGCGGCAACCCTCCAAGGCAACTATCATCTCTTCTTTTCCTCTATCCCCCGATCGCCCATCCTCCGTCCACGGCAAGATACATTGAGGACGCCAAGAGACTAACACGGCTTAAAGCGGGCCGGTGTTGTGATCGTGGCACCAGACAAGACGGGGTGAAACTGGGGGGGGGGGGGAATGGGGCCCTTCGGAGGACCGGAGTTGAATTGAATTTGAGAAGATGACTGCATGAGGACAATTGATGCAGGACTTGGTGATGTTGAAGGATCTACGATCTTGTCTGCTTTCAGGGCCAAGGGTTGCGCGGTACGGTGTATCCTACCATACAAGTATACCGGTGCGGATACATACATACATTGATCGTGATTGTTGACGTGTTTCCACAGTCCTTTCGGATTCTCAGGTTTGTTGTCTGTTGGAAGATTCGAGAAATCTTCAATCTAGTAGGAAAGAAACATGAGGCGATTTTCAAAGCTCCTAGGATGGATTCGTATACTGTGCAAAGACAGTAGTGTACATATTCCCGTTGTATACCCGGGTCCACCTCCAATATCGCTACAATCAACCCTTGGCTGACGGGATATTTTGGCCCACACTGACCTGATAGCGGGGAGACCACAAGGTCTAAACTCTACTGGATCTCTTTGATTTTTGTCCTTCGTACTTCTTCCGTGCTCCGACTCACCCATCTTGCCTCGAGCAGCGGTCGACGTTCACCAAAACCCAAGAGAACACGGGAGCCGATGATTCTCCGACGGAGGTGATCTCCGAAGCATGACTGTCCTTGTTTGGGATCCGCGATCAATGGGCTCGGAGATGCTGAGAAGAGAGGGGGGGGAGGCCCACGACTCAAGTCCATCTTTTAGGAATTCAGGGCAGAATTTTGAGACCTGAATATCACAGAGGATGCAATAGGATAATACCAATCATGACGGGATGCTTCAGAGACTATCACTCAACCATCAGTTTTCTTGACCGGAGCACAACCGGGGTAAGTGGGGGTTGGAGATGACGGTCTGTGAGCTGTCGCGGAGTTGCAGGAGGAGTGCATCGAACGGGCTTATGGAAGGATCGGTGCGAATCGGATGAAGGAAGAGCAGTTCGAGAGAACTTAGTCCCGCTGTCCAGTTGTACGGTAGCATACAGATGACTGTAGTACATGACTCCTCATGTGGCCATGATAGGTAATCATCCTTTCCTCTTCTCTACTATCTCACTCGTGGGACTGCGCAGCCCGCAGATGCAGGAGCAAAGCCAAGTCGAGGTTTACCACCGTAGGAACCGCCAAACTAAGCCTTGACAAAAACAAAATCAAAAAGAAAGAAAGATACGAGGAGTCATCAGAAAAAGGAAAAAAAAACCAAAAGAATGTCATCAGAGAAAGTACCAGCCTAACCGACTTGACCTTCACTGCAGCTGAACTTGAACCCAGTACTGTACTACGGAGAAACGCAGATTTACCCATCGTTCATCCTCAGATGACACTGGAATTCAGTTTGATCGGGTGGCGGATCAGCGCCAGACTCGTGATTTAGGTTGGCTACAGCTTGGCTGATAGGCAACATTTCGTATTTTTCGTGTCTCGCGCTGCAAGAGACTCCCGAAGGAGTAGTCTCAGTCCTGCTCCTTTCGGACGAGTGGAACACTTTGGGTAAGCCATTCGGGTTGGGGTCGATGAATGTGGCACGCGGCTGTTCTGCTGCGACTCGCATGGTTTCGATGGGAGTGTCCGGAGTTCTGTGGAAAGACTCTCCTCTTTGTCTTTTCTGTGAAGTCGGTTCACTTGTTGATGTTTGCGAGTCCGTAGTTTTTAGTTTTATTTCATGTTTTTATGGGAAGAAGAAAGCATCCCTTCTTGAGGACCGAGTAAGAGGACTACCTATGTTTAGTCTGTAAAGCAGATGTGGTGAACATCCTTACTCTTAGTAGTGAGCGCCGTAGGTAATGAGACGTTACATTGTAGGAGTTCCTCTCGCATCTTCAATCCAAATCGACGCAAATGGATATCCACGGGCGTAGTGAACCCGGCGAATATGGGAGACGTGGATTCAGTCGGAAAATTCCACTCCCTTCCTTCATCTTCATTATGATGTGAGTGCCCAAGCTCAGGGAAACCTTCAACCACAAGGTCGACCGTGTTACATACAGACTCTACACAACAGCCCTCTCGCGATGAACACAATACTGTATTTCGTCCCAGAGCAGGGCTTATACGCACACAACGGCACATTATGGAGGAGCGGTTGCTGTGGCTGTTTCTCATCTTCAATGCCGAAAGACCCAAAATGCCACGGTGCATCTTTTATGAGGTCAGTTTGGTCCCCTAGAAATGAGTCGATGACTCGTCCTCGGGCAACGTCCAGTTGGAACTCCTACATCGTCACACTGCACGTGTGCATTACCTGCCTCGTCTGAATGGGAAACATGAAGTTTCTGAAAAGCCAGGTCTTGCCCCGTCACTCGGCCTGAATCCTGTCCTGAAACTGCACATACCGATTGTGGACTGCACTGATCCGCCGTCGGCATTCCACAGGGATGCTTGGCTTTCCATATTCGGAGGACCTCATCTTGCCAAGCCCAGAACCAAGGGAATCGAGGAGGGCGCTCATGTTTGAGTGTAGCAGGGCAGTGCTCCAGGCAGTCAGATATGCCTCCGACGGGGAAATCCTGACGGTCGACGCGAATCCCTCACTGACGACCGCACCCTCCTCAATGACACGGAAGCATGCCTACGACGACAATGCAATGCAGTCGTACGAGTCGCCCAGCAAAAGCAGAAGCCTTGGAAGAGATCACAATTCGCATCCCCTTTATCCCTGCCGGTCCAAAGCGACGACCCGTGTCGCCAATGGCGGGAGTCATGTCAAGTCCGGGTGCCAAGACATACACTGCCTCTCCCTCTCTCTCTCCCCTTCTTCCTGGTGAGACTGTGCGATCAAACTTCCAGAGAAGAATGAAAACCAAAAAAAAAAAAGCAAGGCTCGTCCCTTTTCCGCCCGAAATTCACATGTGGACTATTGGCAATGAGACGATGCCAAGGGCGATCATGTCGATCCTTGCACTCCCGCAATGTGTGCATCGAAGGGGGATTTAGGAGAGGGGCCTCTTGGCACATTCTGAGACGTCAACTGGTGCAAGCAGGACACGACAACAAATGACAATACTGCAATCCTGTACACGGTGCAGTTCTGTATAAGGTACAAGGCTACACAATCTCTCCCAACCAGGAAAAGTGCCAAGAGTCTGCATAACTCGAAATATAGAGTATACGACTATGCGTGGACTATGAACAGCGGACTGCGGACTGGGCAGTCTGTATTGAAACTGTGAACTGACACGAAACGACGCGCGCAGATGCCGCTCGTATACTACAGTATGAAAGACAGGTCAATGAGTGACCGCAAGATTGTGATTCATTCCTCCTCTCGAGAACCCAATCCCCATCATGCTCATTTCACGAGATCAGACCCGACATGGGAAGCTTTTTGGGCCGAACCGGTTCAGAACACAGGCTTGGCCCTGCAGCCCGGGGGGCCCTCGAGCTTGTAATCGGACCGATCGACTTGGAGTGACGCGTAACTCGGCATGTCGGGAGCCTCGGGGCTGAGTGCATACAGTTTACCTTGAGTAACTATAGCAGAGTGGCGGTCTCACCCTGCGCGCAGATACTCTCCTTCTTGGCAGTCTAGAAAGAAAGAACAACTCTGTCGCTAATTTTAGGGACAACTTCTGCGCCAGCTGAAGTCCACTGGATTTTGCCTTTTTTGCTGCAGTGAAGCTTTTATCAGGACTCACTAGGCGTCACACTTGATCTATCCTACTACGTGCTTCTCTCCACAGTCACAGCTACCCGCACCGTCGATATGAGAACTCTGTTTCTATTCATAGGCTCGGCAGCGCCTCTCATGCCGGCACTCCTATAAGATGACGTGTATAAGGTCAATTAGGCTGACACGAAGAGATCCTGATCCCAAAAAAATAAAATAAAAGACCGGTGAGTTTGTGGTTGTGCGCAAACAGAATAGATGCCCCGAGACGTCACTCTTCATCTCCGCAGACCATTAATTGTCATTTTTGGATTGCATAGTGTATTACATTGACCTCACGTCAAATTTCACAGAATTTCTTGGCCGTCACACTATGTTGGTCTGCCATAGCAAAGATTTCAGAAAAATTGTAATAATGAATGAAAAAGGTATCCATAGTCTGAATCAGAACTTAGGTACCTGGATTGCTCTGCATTATTGAGTCTTTGTAGAATTAGCAGACCAACCTCATTTTGTGCGTCGACTGTCGGATCTGGAACGTACGACCTGGTACTCATAGCGTCGTGGTTCTAACGGGATCTGTACACGCCGGAATATGAGGCTTGAGTTCCTAGCAGCAAGGTGCTTGCAAAGCTCCACTACGGATAGAATCAAAAGTTGTCTAGTAACTTCCCTTTCCGCAGTTTGAGGACAGGATAGTGCCTGCATCGAGGACGCCATCTTTTGTAGTATGCTACCTTAGATTGCTGTTATGATCTGTACGAACCGAACTCCGCTAGCGTCAGTATTATCAGAGGCTGAACAAAAGCTTCACCTGACGACGGGCCTGGGGGATACATAGATATCAGTTGCGAAAGTTAGGTTATGCACGTTAGTCATTCATATCGAATGTCCACATCTACAGGCTCTGCCAAAGATAATGAGAATGGAAGGGATCAACCTAAATGGAAAATGACATCTCAATTCAAGAATTGAGTTGTAGTGTCTTTTCATTGGGTTACTCGAGGAATATACATATGTTCAACTATGGAAACAGATGACGCCGAGCCCAATGCGATCCTGGGGCAAGTGTGTCTTGTCCCCTCCCCATCAACCACCCGCCATGCAAAGAGACAAGCAGGGAAAATGAAAATGAATGGTGACGTTAAATGACAAGCCACTTCTCAGTGACGTCTTTGGCTGTAGACGCATCGCCACCAAGAGCGTAGAGACATTGTAGAGCGAACGCAGCTTCTCGAGAAAAATCCTCAACAAAGCCTTGGCTGTGAGGAACTGGTGACTGGTGGGCTTCAGCCATCTGAATATCGCCGTCGTCATTGACGCCACTGGTGCTTTGCGAAGCATGTTGCTGAATCTGTTCACTGAGTTGAAGCACTCGATGGTAGCCATCGATGGCCAAGTGAGAGAGATTGAGGCCATGCCACGCACGTGCAAAATTGAACTCGATCTCTTGAAGCTCCTGGAGCGAAGCACCACGCTTTCCGCGAATACGGCGGTATTCGTGCAGAAATGACAGGCCTTGCATGATGAGATAGTGGCGATTGTCACACTGGCGCTTTTGCGAATGATGAATATAGCACAAGGCAATGGACAGCAAGACCACTGGGTTCTGGTCGTCGAGGGCGTAGGCACGGAAGAAGTAGTTCAGAGCCGGATAGAAACTGTTTCCGGAATAGAGGATATGGCCATAGAGTACTAGCAAGGCAATGTCGAGTTCGTACGCGGGCACGTCATTTCCATTCTCGTCCTTCGTGGAAAGAGCAGCCCGTTCTCTCCAGACAGATTGTCGTGGTGCTTTAGGTTTACCTTCTGCATCCGGTAGTGTAAAGTCCATGGCCTTGATCTGACGGAGCATGAACTTCATGCTTGGGGAAGAATTGAACAGTGACTTCCGGGGATTGCCCGCGAGGTGACCGAGCATTGAGAAGAGGCGATATGTATCCGTCACGAACTGGTACTCTTTCACAAACCACCGAGCCTCGGTTGTGAGGACATCCTCATCCTGCGCACGAAGTGCACACGCTAGAGAGCGTTAGCTATGGGAGCACACGATGACCCCATGGGTTGACTCGCGACTTACTGAACCAGCAGACATGGATCATGCGGGACTTGCGTTTGTCGTGGAACCAAACACTAGCAGTGGCAGCGCTCTCCAGAGCTTCGTAAGCATCGATCGGTTCGCCCTGTTCAGTGGCGAGGAGCGAATATTGGAGAAACAGGTCAAGCCAAGCGTCAAACGATATGCCATGATATTCTGTCGGTATTGCCCCCTGCAGAGGTTCTTGTTCGTCGACACCAGCTGAACCTTTCGTGATCAGTTCATCCGTCATCCAAAAGAAAAAAAAGGAGCACGTTCATTCAGATCTTACCTCTCGACTTTTGTAAACGTCCTGCTATCTCCTCCATCTCGGTCAAGAAGGTGTTCTCTTTGGATCCGTTGCCTCGACGTGATGTCTGGCTGACGTAACCCGAGAATTCAGTTGTACGCGCCATCGGATAGAAGATGCGATTCGAGCGAAACTCGCGCAGTAAGGCATCTGCAATGTCAAGCCAGTCCTCAATTGCATCCAGATTCCCTTCCTTGACTTTGGGTTCCAACTGCTGCAATGTGGCGTAGAGGAATGTGATATCATCCGTACGGCCGTCTTCTCCAGGGAGTTGGGGACCCTCGGTCTCAGCCTGCACAATGGGCTTGGGGGCAATCGGTCTGAAAGTGACTGGACCAGACCTCCGAAACTCAGCAGCAAGCTGTTCCAACCGGGCGTCCTTCCTCCTCCTTCGAGTCCTGGTCTCTTGTCGACTGAGCAGGACGGCTTCGTTGACGTACTTGTAAGCCTGGTCCGGCATGCCCAGACTGTCGTATAGTTTCGCAAGCTGTGCGCGAGACTCGATATTACTTGAATCGTGATCAGCAACGGTGAGATAGCAACTTTCGGCATCCTCGACTTTTCCCAATTGCATGCAACAGTCGGCCATCGCGAGGAAAAAGCCAACATCAGCATGCTCTGATGTGTGTTGGATGGGTTCGTAAAAGCGGAGCGCTTCTTCAAGTAAACCAAGCTCTTTCAGAGCATCGGCCACCTCTCTGAAGAGATCGCCGTAGTCGAAAATCCGTGCTCCTTCCGAAGTATCATCTGGATTCAAATACTCCAGGTGATGCTGGAAGATTGTTAGTCTGCGTGGCGCTGAGGATGCTTGCGGGGAAACAAATTCAAATGGACTCACCATGGCTTCATTATAGTACTTGTCGCCCATTTTAAGTCGAAACACACCCATCTTGACACGGAGTTCCAATGGCAATCCAAGTCCATAGCTGTCTCGCGGCCAGTGACCAGGCACGTACCCATCCGTTTTGATACGACGAGGAGAGTCTTGCGAATCCCATTCTCGATCATCATCCTCAAAGTCGGCCCACATAATGTCATCTTTCCGACCTAATATCCATCTCGAAAGTGATTTGAGGTGGTAGAGCCCTTCCCTGGGTCGATTGACATATCCGAAGAGCTCGGCATAGATATTGATATCAGACCATGAGAAGTCTTGGACACGGTCCGGACCAAGAGTCAAAAAATGATTCACACTTTTGGACCAATGGACGATGGCGCGCTCGACGTCATTCAAATCAATGAAGATCTCGGCGATGTGTCGCAGGGCTCGTATGCTGTACGGCCTTTCGTGCAAGATCCGCTCGTACTCGCCGGCAGCTTTGCCGTTGTGTCCTAGTTCTCGATAGAGGGCCGCCCTTTGAAAGCGCACGTTGTAGTTTCTCGGTTGAATGTCCACAATGCGACTATAGCAATAGATCACGTCGTTCAAGACACTTCCTCGACTTTCTCCCGCACGGTCCAGCAGGAGACGCGCTACCTTCATCCACACCGTAGGGTCCTTGGGTCGAGTATGCGCACCGTTCCAAAGTGCCTGCAAGGCTCGTACTTTGTCTCCTCTGGCCAGCCAAATCTCTGACAGGAGCGAGTGCGCCGGGAACATTTCAGGGTTGATCTGAATCGCCTGGTTTACATACTCGTGCGCTCGGTCGTAATCGCCATCAATGAAGGCAGACGTAGCCTCGGAATGATAAATCTTGAATTCTGGACCTGGATCCAGTGGCTTGCGCGGCCCTCGTTTTACACCCTTCCTGCCACGAGCACCATAGCGAGCAAATCGTCCCCCACCACGGCGACGATGACGCGCTGCAACCGAGTCATCAGAACCCTCATCTTCAGAGTCGTCATCCTCATCACTGTGGGTAGATACTCAGCATTTGATCGGGATGGCTTTCATAGTAAGCAAAAAGGAGAGAGCTCTTTCTGGTCAGTTGTCATACCTGTCGCTTTCACTTCCCGATTGCTCATATTCAGAATCATCATCGTCCATTTCATCGACATAGCCCGTCTGGTGAGCTATTTGACTATCGTCAAATTCGTCCTCACTCTCCGAGGCGTAGCCATCCACCAGTCCAGGGTCTCCGGACCCGGCCGTAAATGAGTCTTGGTACAATCGAGGATCGATCGCGGGTACACCATAACTGGCTTGGGCCAAGGCGGCCTCATCCTCTCGCCACGGATATTGGATGGATTCATCGATATCCGGATATGTGTATAACTGTTCTCCAGGAGAGGAATAATCCACAGGCGAACCCGGATCCGCCATCGTTAAAAGGCCTGGCCGACCGGGCAGATCATCCGAGCTCCAGTAGCAAGTGAACGATTTTCACGGGAATACGGCAATGCCGTTACAAGAAATGCAAGATGAGTTGGATCCTGCAGTCACGGCAGCTGTGGCGGTTTGAGAACGTAGCTCGATTCCCGAAATGTCCCTGATGGACCACAATGCATGCAAAGCTAGTCTGAGACTAGCAAGAGCCCGGCCTAGACCGTAGACTCGAGGGCGGCACCAGTCTTCTCTCTCTCTCTCCTCTTTTTGCGTATTGGGATGTTTCAGCCTTCCATTCAGGCACCGCGGCCTTGCTTATTCATACCCAGTCCCAGGCAGCTCCCGACCAGGTGGAGGTAGCAATCTGGCCGAGGAACTACTGGGGAGATTTCAAAGAGAAGGGGGAGTGGAAGGACACAATTCCACTCAGAGTCAATGTGGTAATTTCGCTGGAGTTTGTATATCAATCAAGAGCGTCTCAAACTGGAGAAATAGATCCTGTTCTTGTTCTTGTTTGGGATCTCACGTCGATTTTCATTCCCGGAGGTTGCGTTCCAGAACCCCGTGACCCTGAAACCAGAAGAAAAAAAAAGCCTCTGGTGCCCTTTTCCACCCTAATCCAACCCGACCCGACCCAACCCAATCCTCCCCTTCCACCTCTCTCGACTTCTCGACCTCTCCTCCTTCTCCCCCCTTCTCCTTTTCCTCCCCCCTCCAAATCCGATCCTTTCCTTTTTCCACCTTCTTTGGAGACAGTTTTGGCCGGCTGTGTTTGACACACTATTGCCTCCTGGTCCCTGACTTTCCTTCGTTCCAGTCTAGCTGAACGCCAACAACCACCCCCACCTAATAATCGGGAGCCATCTACTTTTGGCTTCCTCCCTCCACCCCCCCCAAAAAATATCGAGGTGCAGCCCACTGGCCTGGTCTGTGCTTACTCCGACTGTGGTCGTCTAGACTCGAGGATAAGGCTTTTTTTTTGCGGTTGTCTACGACCCTCGCGTGTGAATCTGCACGCCTGATTTTGTCGGGTTTCTTTGGTTCTATTCTAGTACGCAAACTCAGCAGGTGCTGCCGGTGTTTTGCAGTAATCATCTCCAAGATCACAGAGAAAAAAAAACCACTTCATCACCAGACCGGGATCATCGATTTCTTTCAGCGGCTCACGGGCTTCTTCGACTGTCACCGGGAACCATGGCCAACCATATGATCGGTAACCGCAACAGCACTCCGGAGGCCGCTCCGAATGCCTCCCTGCGACCTCCCTCGTCAGCCCGCAATCTCGGATCCCACCAGCTGCGGGCTTCCGCTGACATGTCTGGGTTCCCCTCGCCGTTGTCCTCCCGCAGCATGCGTCCGGCCTCGGAAGTGTTCTTCAACCAGCAGACTCAAGGGCAGACTCCAGCCGAGGAAGCTTTGGACCGTGCTGCTCAGCAGTGGCTGGCGGATATCGACCAATATGAGACCACTTTGGAGGAGATGGCCGCCGCCACCCTTGACCAAGATTTCAAGGACGAGCTCAGTGCCATCGAGCAATGGTTCCGCGTCTTGAGCGAGGCGGAGCGGACGGCGGCTCTATACGCGTTGCTGCAACAGACAACTCAGGTGCAGATCCGATTCTTCATCCAGGTGCTCCAACAAATGTCTCAAAGCCATCCCATGTCTGGTCTTCTGTCCCCTGCCAACTTTGGTGAAAAAGGTTGGTGTGCCCCCCCCCCCCCCCCCAAAAAACACACGACATTTTCTGCAGGGAAGGTTTCTTCCATGATATAACTAACACGCCGCCTTGTGATCAAACAGATGCCATGTCTAGCCGCTTGAGCGATGCCATGTCGAAACTCAATATCGACAACACCTCACGGAATTCCATGGGCCGGCCCCCACCTTCTCCTGGCGCGAAGCGCAACTCCGGCCTGGATTCCAGTACTATCAACGCTATGTTCCCTGATGCTGCAGCGGCTATCGCCAAGAAGAAGGCCGAGTTTACGCAGCAGACCGGAAATGCGCCCCCGTCAAACCGGAACAGTGCTGTTTACGGAGACCGCACTTCGTTCGTTGCTCCCACCATTTCCGCCCCAGACAACAGTTCGGACAGCCTGGGGCAAGCCCCGGCCTCGCCGTGGGCTCAGCGTGGCGGAATCTCAGATGCTCAGCCTCCCATTGCGCGCCCCAAGTCGTCTTCGGGACAACAGCCCATGGGCCAATTCAGCCAGTCGGGCATGCGTTCTCCTATGCCCCAGACGGCCAATGTGCCGGCGCCAGAGATCGAACCTCCCTTGCTTTCGCCATACAACGTCGGCAACCACAGCTGGGCATCGATGACCAACACTCCCATGACAGCCACATTCGGGCATCAGGTCAATGGGCCTAACAGCCAAGCTGATATGGTTGCCAACGCCACCGCGATGAAGCTTGCTGCCTTGTCCACTGTCAACAACCGGATCGCACTGGACGATGCTCGGAAGTACCGCCGAGCTCGTTCCAACGATGGACAGGGTAAAAACGCGGTCAACAATCCAACCATTGCCCAGAGCTTGCACAGCCCTGGGCTGCACGGCTCGATGGCCAGTCAGCTGTTGAATGCTCAGCAGCTGGCGGCACTGCAGGCCCAACAGCAAGCAGCGATGGCGGGGCGACGATCGCGACCCACGTCTCCCGGTGTGGCCATGCAGCTGGGTGGTGGTCTCGGAGCGATGAACTTCACTTCTCCTCAGAACAATGGCTTCCTCGCTGCCTACGACCCCAACAACCCCTTGATGGGCAACGCATTGGGCTCCCTGGGCATGGGTCAGTTCGGACTTGGTGGTGAAGGCTATCTTTCCGACCACTCCGAAGTCACCCGTGGGCGATCACCGCGGGGTCGTCGTGGTAGCTCCAAGCCCCCAGAGGATCCCACCGATCCCGCTCTTTTGAAGGATATCCCCAGCTGGCTGCGATCCCTTCGGCTACACAAGTACACGGACAACCTAAAGGACCTGAAGTGGACTGAGCTAGTCGAGCTTGACGACAAGGCCCTGGAGGAGCGTGGCGTCAACGCACTGGGTGCGCGAAACAAGATGCTCAAGGTAAGTTCTCTTTGACGCTCGAGATGCGATGTTCTCGGCTTGAAAATGTTTTCGAAAGACAGAGGCACTAACGTCCTATCCTTTGGCAGGTCTTTGATCAGGTCCGTGAGGCTCGTGCAGATGGCAAGCTCGACAATCTTTCATAATCGATACTTTGGTGATTCTGTTTGAGGCCTGGTGCCGGAATTTGGTCTGCGATCTTTTTCCTGCGTGCCCGCTCCCAATATTGACACCTGAAATTTTCCACTTTCCCCCCGACTCAGCGGTCGCATGTGATTGGCATTTCCCCTTGCATTCGATCATATGTTTTGTTTGTAAACGGTTTTTTTTTCTCTTTCCCCTCTCTTTTTCTCCCTCACCTTTTTATATTCTGTCTTTACTTTCGTCTCTTTTTTCTCTTTCCTCCTTTCCTCTAGTCATTTCACGCCGATCTGTGATCTTTTTGTCTACCCTAATGCGATGGATATGGAACTGGGCATGTACTAAACGCAGTGATGTCTTTCAAGAAACGGTCTCATGAGGAAGGAACATTCTGGGGCTACTGAACATTGTGACAATTGGCTGGGGATCATCGTAGATATGAACAAGAAATCCTCTTTTCTCTTCCCTCTGGGTGTGCACCCCATTGAATGTCTTCATTGAATGTCTTTTTTTTTCCGAGAGCGTAGCTTGTCTTTTTGTTCTGATCGAGTGGACGTTCCTGAGCTGTTCTCGGACAGGCTATTGCAAGAAGTGGTTTTCTGGCAGTGATACGAGTGAGTCTGTGGTATCTCTTTACTCTGGCAGCAGCATCATCACCATCATCACCATCAGCAGCAGCAGCACCGTTCGTGTCCCCACAGACAGTCGACCTCCGAGCCCAGCACGTGGTCCGTGCGCAGACCAGCAATCTGCCCGGCGGATTTGGGGAATCTCCGAGCCTCGACTCGTTCCGCCTTGTCCCAACCCCTCTTGCGCTCTGCAGTTTTCGTTTGGTGAATCTCGCACAGGGTCAAACGTCGGATCTCTTTCCACCTTTGGCACTGACTCCAGTGTCGTTCGTACGGGATCGACTCACCTGCGAAATCGACCTTGCCTCCCCTTCCCCTGTTCGAGGTGTACACTCGCCCTCTTTCATCCCGATCACCACGACCAAGATCCATTGAACCAAGACGAACTCCTCTCAGCGCAGCACCCTCAACGGCACTCGTGATCTCAGTGATCAATTGCGCAAATATGGCCCCTACCAAGGCAGAGCTCTCTCTGCTCATCAATCCCCTCGTTCCCGAGGCTGTGCAGCACAATAATCGCGTATGTGTAGTCGTCTTTGTCCATCCACGCCCGTCAACCATCCAATCTCCCACGCTCTCACGCACATCTACATTCATCAGACACACTTTCTGTCCTCTCGAAATTCTACACCCAGGCTAACTTTCGCCTTGAATCTTGTCTCACCCAAACAGGTCCTATCATCGCTCCATTCCCTCACAGCGTTCCTCCTTGGCCTCTCGGCCGGAATCCTGGCTCTCCAATCCACCGCCGGCTTTGCCTTCTACTTTGCCGGCACGGTGCTGGTATCCGCGCTCTTCCACGTGATGATTCTGAAGCGCTCCTCCGGCGCCGGAGCAGGCGCTTATTTCCCCGGGAGCAGCGGAGGCGAGATCGAGGGACAGGTCAGCATGGAAGGCACTGCGGTGCGCTTGCAAAAGGGCGGCAAGAAGGGTGGATATATCTTGCGTCGGGGCGGCTGGAGGGATGTCTGGTTCGGTGGTGGTGTGTTGAGTGAAGCGTTGAGTGGGTTTGTGTTGGGTTGGGCGGGTGTTGGTGGTGTTTTGAGGTAGGGCGATTCTTCTCCTACTCTTTCAGCGCTGCGTCCACTCTCGATGGCAGAATCGGTTGATCGGTTGGTAGAGGAGCACCCAAAAGGAGGGGGACTCGCAGGGATTGAACCAATTTCCGATCTCGTTATGATTTCCCTCACGGGTCCTCTTACTAGCCCGGGGCTTTCTACTTTCTCTTCCATCCCGTCACAAGCTCGGAAGAGCTCGTCCTGGCGGGTGATGTGCGGTGAATATATCCAGCGATTTTCCCTGGCGATCGTTCAAGGTGCTCCCACTCCTGGTTACGAGGGGCTGAAAGGGTCCGTTTCTTACTACTACACTTGAATATGCCGATCAAATCAAAAGCCTTCTCCATTCATGTCTTAGGTTCATAAGCCCCCCCCCCCTTCCCTTCCTAGCCAAGTACCTATCAAGATAAGAATATTCTCGTTCAAAGCCGATTCCACATTTCGGGGAGGGAGAGAGAGAAGGAGTGAGAGAGATCTGGTTGTAGATATCGGCATCAATCGACCGACGTTGCAAGCCAAATAGAGACGAGCTGTGGGCTGTCGCATCCGGTCTATCGGCGTTAAGAGGTAAAATTGCAAAATTTCCGAATGACATGTGTTCTTGAGTTACGAGAGAAATTCAAAAAAAAAAAAAAATGAGAAATAAGAATAGAGGCCAGAATGTTGTTTAGTCGGATCGAATAAAATCCAATGAGAATTGGTCAATGAAATCTTTCAACTCGAGGGTATCCCTATGTAGCAAATTGCATAGGCAATCGCCCTGATGCTCTGGAAAAAAAAACAATGAGAAAAAAAGGCCAATGCACCGGAAACCAGAGAATGGCATGTAAAATGCGTCAACAACTGGAGTAAATAATACTTCCGAAGCATAGCGGACAATCCAAGAAGACCAAAGTAGGTCTGCCACATAGACAGCCCAACCATCAAAGCCAGCAGACGACCAGAAAAGCATCCAAAAAAAAACATTCCAAAATCTTTCAAAAATCCAAATCCTGAAAATCGCTCACAAATAGTAACCGCCCTTGACGCCGGGTCAGAAATAGTGAAAATGCCGTAAAATGAAGACTGGGAAAAAAATAGAGACAAAGAACATCAAGACCAAGGCGGTCCCAATACCCGCAGGCAATGAATCATCCGAGCGCTTGTCCACAAATAGACAGTGAGGGGTGAATCAGAATACAACAGCATCCAAATAATGGGTTGGTCGGGCTGTGGAACTCCAATCGAGGAAACACGACACCATACATGAGAGCGACGCCAGCCAATGCACGCAAGGAGGAGGTGGGATAAGAGGCATTCAGTAGGCTCGTTCAGACATGCGGGATCTCGTTGGACGAGTTGGCTACCGCACTTTGAAGAGCGCTCGTCAGGTCAATGTGGAAGAAAGGCCTGTTCATGCCCTGCACGATAGCGACCTTGCGGCGGGTGTTGTTGTACGCTTTGCTCGTCGTCAAGTCGCGTGACAACTTATCCTCGTGAATCGAATGCGTGGCGGAGCCTTCTTCGGTCGATGAGGTCTCGATACCGTGCCTCTCAATCTCCGTGGCTGACTGCTCCTTTTGACCAGACTCGACATCCTTGGGGTACTGCATTTCACGCTGGTTATTCATCATCTCCGCGTGGGCGGCCGCCGATGAGCTTCCCTCGATCTCAGCCACGCTGAAGATGGGTTTCCACCGGTGGAACCCGTTGCTGGAAGTTGGCGTGGGGAAGCCAAACCCGGCAGCGGAGAGAGCGCGTTTCGTCCAGCGATTGTTGATGTGAGCAAAATGCCACTGCACGCTGCGGGGGGAAGCGTACAGGTCGAGCTGGTTTCGCACGTCGATCAGATTCTGAATGGAGGTCACGTCCACATTGTTGACCGATGAAAAATCCAGGATCACAGCTTGCAGGAGTGGGCGCGAATCTTGGCCTTCCTCTTCCTGACCGCGTCGGGGACCGGGGTCATTCCATGGACGGTCGCCGGGTTTACGGAACGCGGCAGGGTTCGTGCGACGAGTGTGCTGGAAGATCGTCTGCACCAAGTAGTCGGTGTAGTGGTTGGCATTCGGGTAGTTGAAGCCCTCGGAGAATCGATAGATGAAGATGCCGGGGTGAGGCTGCTCGATCTCAATATCCGGGTTGGACCCGTCGGCGTGGTTGACAGGCAGGAAGATCGATCGGTGAGCGTGGTCCTCATCATTGGACGAGGTACGGTTGGCACCGAGGGAGCCATACTTGCCGTCTCCGTCGAGAAGATGATCGCCCACGACGGAATGAACCTTGACCTTGCCCAGGAACTGGCCCTGGGCTTTGGCCAAGCGGAACAGTAGCACCGCCAAGGATACGACCATGGTGCAATAGATACCAATCTCGATCGAGGTGAAGATGGTGACAATAACTCCAATGAAGAAGATGATAACATCCAGCGGGGCGACGCGCCAGAACTGGTAGACCGTGTTGGGGGGAGTGATCAGATCACCCACGGCGTGGATGATGACACCAGCGAGAGAAGCACGAGGGATGTAGAAGAAGAGGGCCGGGAGGGCGTAGATGGCGAGAAGAACCACCACGGCGGTGATCACGCCGGCCAGCGGGGTCCTAACACCGGCCTTGGACTTGATCGCCGTGCGCGAGAAGGATCCGGTGGCGGGGTAGGCACCCAGGAAGGGACCAAGCAAGTTACTGACACCAATCGCAACGAATTCTTGGGAAGGGTTGATGGTGTAGTTGTTCACGCGGCCAAAGGACTTGGAGATGGCAATGTGCTCGATCAGAAGCACGATCACCGCGGCGGGAATCTGTCCGGCAAAGGCTCCGATGACGTCTGCATTCATCTTCGGCACGGCCGCGTGTTGGAATCCTCGAGGCACATGGCCCAGAAGACCAAAGGCTGGATGGTCCTTGCGGTGGAGGTTCACCGCCGCACTGATCATGGTGTAGAACAAAATCACAAACACCGTCCGCAGAGTCGAGATGAAGAACCAGGTCTTTGCGCGATGGGGCTGCTTCTTCGCCGCGTACGTGCACGCCGATCGGATAATGTACAGCATGGCACAAGCCGTGATTCCCATGGCAGCATCCAGCGAGGAGCTGGGAAGTGCTCTGAGGGTATCGATGACCGTTCGGTAAGTGGCACCACGGGTGTTGACTTTGGTGGTTTGACCCAGCAAGGTGGTGACCTGACCCACACAAATGTTAATGGCAGAGCCGGTCATGAAGGCAGAGATGGCGGGCAGAGGGATGAAATCGACAATGAATCCGAGTCTGACGAGACCCAGAAAGCACACGATCCCACCCAAGATCACTGCCAGCGTCGATGCCACCTCATGAGCGGGAACGTCGGGGAATTTTTCCGCCACATCAAGGACAATTGTACCCGTCAGAGTGGACATGACGGCGACCGGCTGGAGGTAGGGAGAATGGAGTCAGTCATCTTCAGTACGGAACAATCATGGGGTAGTCCGTCTAGAAAGGGGAAAGGGGGGGATACGCACTCCGATGGTGATATCCTTGGAAGTGGCAAAGAACCAGTAGAGCAGAACCCCCATGAAGGATGAGTAAAGACCAAACTCGACGGGTAACGCCGCCAGTTTGGCGTATGCCATTCCTTGGGGGACCACAACAGCACCGACCGTGATTCCTGGTAGGATGTTCATGAGCATGCGATCTTCCCCAGACTTGGTAAGGCAGGGGGACGGGGGAGAGGTCGCTTACCAGCAACAAGATCACCGAGCAGCCACTGTACATTGTACCGGCCGATCCATTGTAGGAAGGGAAACAAGCTGATGATATAATGCAGCACCTGCTGCCCGGTGGGAGTGATTTCATGAAGCCATTCAAGAGTCGTGGGCTCGGGTTCATTATATGAATAGGTATCGACAGTGCCGACAGAGAACGTCGACTCGCCACGAGTGACGGGATCTGCTGAAGCGCCTAAGGGATCCCGATAGGCGACTTTGATTCCCAGACCCTTAGCCAAGAGTCGGCCCAGTTTGTTGGCCGAACCCTCGTCCGACATGTCGATGGAGATTGTGGTCGTTGGCCTTGAATTCTCGTATTATGCCAGAACGGATACAGGTCTTTTGATCGACAAGGACGAGCACCTGTCAGCAAGAGTTGGATATATCAAGTGGATATCAACAATCCGGTGCACGATCGTCCAAGTGGCCGCGATGCAGGTTTCTCTCCGATCACGGAAGATTTGGTGATCAAATTGGGGGCGAGACTGAAAGATTCACGGTGATGAGGGCAGTATATGAGCAATTCCAGCAGCAATGGCGAGGAGGAAGTCAATAATCACGAGCTGAACATGGCAGCCAGGCCGTTCCGTGATAGATTGAAAACAGAGTCAAGAAAAAGCAACGAAAACGACCAAGGGCGCAAGAATACCCGCGATAGTCCTTCCAGCGGACTGGAGGGTGGACTGTGGAGGCGTTGTGCGTGATTCAGCAGCCGATGGCGTAATATCTAAACTCCCGCGTCTGACTTGGCGCGGAACTCTTCTACACCGTTTCGAGTCCCGTTCGTTGGCTGGATGCAATTATATTTTGATGATTGCTTCTGCCGGGGGCTGAAGGGGATGTCGATAGTCACAATCAAGGTGGGAGAAAGAAAAATAATAGAGGAACAGGCGAGGGCGGCTCGCTGAATTAATTCATAGAAATGGAAACAAGCAGCCATGACCACTTGGAAACAGCCCCCGGGGGGGAGGAGGAAGAGGCAAGGCCCACTGATAGACGGGAGGTCAAGGGCCGACCACCGTTGACGGCCACAGGGGGGGACCCATGGGCTCCGATAGACTCGAGGATTTTTTTTTTCCTTGCTGGAGAAAGAGTGGTGGCCGTGGACTGGACGGGTCTGGAAAGAGTGGCAGGGCGGACACAGATTGGAAGCGATGGAGGTTGATGACGATGAAGCGTGGGGTCTGGTTTCCACACTGGGGCGCGGACAGCTCGGCCCTACGTATCAAACCTGCAGTGGTCGAGATGAATGCAGAGAGTTTTCTTTTTTTTTTCTAGTGGAAGGATCCTCCGAGGCTACCGAGACCATACGAGCCGGGGACGTCGAGGATCATGCCTGGTGACTGCGATCTGATAGCCTCCGCATGTGGTCATGCACAGTTCCACCCGTTTCTCACGTTGGGTCGGATCACGGGTTGACGGCCTTGTGCCCCCATGACTGGCTATCGCAGACCAGTGACTTCCGGTCACGCTGGTGGACAGGTCGTAAATGCAAGCGATTTACTCTTTTTTTGTCCCTACGTGAAGGACCGATCCCGTCTGGGGGCCAATGGAGATCTGGTAAAGCGCATGTCGTGGAATGCCGTGACACCTGGTGTCCTGCTCCCGCTTTCAGGGCGGAAAGACCAGCAACGTGGAGCGGGAAGATCACACAATCCCCGCCAAGAGGGCCCAAGGAGGCCATCGCGTCGGTATGACGAATCAGGCCACGCAGCAGCCCCACCTGAGATCAGCACATGTGGGGCCTGGGACACCAATCAGCATGTCCTGCGATGGTGAAATCTGCCGTGCAGATGGTGAAAGAACCTTAATAAGCTCAGGTCGAGAAGGATCCAAGTCGCCTGCTGACCTTAATTGCTGCTTTGTTGGGGGATAACAACAACAACTGCGGCCATCCTGTCGTTTCCTCCTGATGATGAAGCTTTCTGCGAGCTTATTCCGAATCCCCATTCTGGCCCGTGGGAGGCTGACCGATGAATTGGTGAAATGGACACACGATGGTTCGAAACCCGTCGGAGCGCAACTCCTTTGGGCTCTGGCACGTTTTCACTCCGACATGGCTAGATCACGTGCATCCATCCTTCATCGTTCCAGCATGGTGAGAAGCAGGAATGTCAACCATGTATCCAAAATAAAAAAAAGAAGTATAGTGCATCAGATCCTTGGTCCATTACGGTAGATACTTTGAAATCTTAGCACGTACACTGGACTTTGTCGGAGACGATATTCATCACAAATAGTTTAGGGGCGGACGGACATACCAGCTCATCTTGACTACCCAGAACTCGTTCCATGGCAAGAGAATTCTTCCCTCTATGGGCAGCTTCTTCCTTTCTGGGGTGACGAGACTGTCGTGGATGGCCAGACAGCCACCGCGCACGGGCATCTGGTCAAACCGCAAGTTCCCGGTTCGCGGCACTCTTCGCTTCTCTCAGTCCATCTGGACACTTGGCAGGGGCGCCTGCCTGGTTGGTAAGCTTGCCATTGTGGATCATCAAGCCTCCAGCCAGATGCGATGGACAACAGTGCGGGTCCCCCTGGGTGCTTGGCGGGATACATTATCGTGTCGTTCAGTAGATGCTGTCCTGACTTGAGGAAGGAGGAGTTACATTAATGAGGCCAGACTCGATCGAGGTGACTACATCACCGGTTTGAACTTTCTCTGTTGAACCGCCATGCATTCCGGTCATCACAATACATAAAATAGATGGGATATTGACCCCACCAATCACGGTTGATTTACATTGAACCATGAACGCACGTTCTCGTCAAACACTCTCGCCTCGAAGTGAACGATTCCACTTCTGCCCTTTGGCACTCAGTTTGGATTTTCACAATGACAATATCGGGTGATCTCGTCCTGCACACATCGGATCTTGGATCGTCCGGCCTTTCAGAGCATTGTCTGTGCTCTACCCTGCTGGATCGCTGGATCCGTCCCGTAAAGATCTAGAAACCATTGTGCACGACCCTCGAGTTGATCATGCAACTTGCGCTTGCTGGGAGATGGCCTTTGCTTGGCTTCCTGGGTTAGATGGTCCCCAACCTAGGTATTGATCTCGATCTCTTTCAACGCTCGAGGCTGCAGTAATTGCCTGTTTTTTCTCTCTTTTCTTGTCGTCTCCTCTACTTTCTTTTAAAACACAAAGCTCTAATTTGCCTTTCGGGCCTTGAGACATGAGAGGCTTTTTTTTTCTAAGAAAACAGCGGTAATGGGAAAAACAAGGTTGATGATTGAATCAAAGGTCTTGGTTAGACAGGACAAATTATGGATGGGTTCAACTTCTTTCTGTGGAACTCTAGCACACTGATCACTCCAGCATCATACCTTACTTTTTTTAAGAATAGAATTCCTTGGAAACTGATTCTTACGTATCTACGACACAGAGGCCGCATTATGCAGAATCACCAACTGGCTCACAGTCGGAACATGGATATATCCATCCACCCTGCAGGCAGGGACGGGGCTGGAAAGCAATTTCCGACCAAAGCACATCAAGTAGCCTTCTGGTGCTACCACGGATCTCATCGAATCAGTCAAAGACTCGAAACACTACCTATCGACCAATTGCGGCTCGAGAGGATCCTTTTCATTTTGAAACCCCAGATGCTATCTAGCACCATGACGAAACCTATCACAGATTATGCACGGAGATTTTCAGTCCGTCCCTAATAGCCATCAAAACTGTCGCCACCCAATCCTGACTCCAGCTTAGCCAGATGATATGCAATTGGCAATCAGGAAACATCGTCGAGTAAACCAGAAGTTCCATTCACTGTCATTCAATGCGCTGGACTATCGGAGTCAATAACCGATGAGTACTACTACTACTGCTGCTGCTGCTGCTGCTACTACCACTACTATCATTGGGCAGGTGACGTAACACTCTGCAAAGGGAATCCCCAATCAGATCCATGGAATTCTAGAGTTCCAGCATGTACAGATTCGATCATGGCAATTCATACATAGATGGGGACTGAACGTCCATCAAGCTGCCGGAATTAAGAAAGAGTGGCGGTAGTCTAGTAGATGAAAAATAAACCCAAGACGGCTCGGAGACTCGCGTCTATAGAGCCTCTTTCACCGAATCTGCATAGATCGTGGGAGAAGTGGCTTAAGATTTGACGAGGCGGTGCTACCAAAATATAAGCAATTGGGGGCTTGAGGTAGAGGGCTTTAGTAGTACTTGTGTGGGTGATACCCATGACAAGACTCCTTAAAGACCACTACATGCCTCTCGGGTTCCATTTCCGCCTGTTTGAAGCTCAACCTTATGCCTGTTTAAGGTGTCATTGGCGATTGCCTTTCTGCGGCTTCCGTGGTGAACCGAAAGTATCTCTACCTATACATTGATAGGTACTTGCACGTCTACGGATCAACAAAAGATGCCGCTGGAGAGTAAGTTCTTCATGTGGAAGACCGTATGAATGACCTTGGCAAGATATACCAATGCTACACACTATAACCCAGGTCCGACCCGATCTAGGAATGCTAATACATAGAGAGAATCCAAAATATGTCGGGGGAATCATTTTTCAAAGTAGCAAACGTAAACTTGTTGACCATGTTAAAATGACCACACTTTTCGAACAGAATAGTCTCGCAACCTAATCCTGCAAGTACCGACACCCTCGACCTCGACCCATGTTTCCTAAACGGATCGAATGGATTCATTCGTTCTCGAATCGACCATCAACCCCCTCCAAAAGCTCCCCTTCCCACCGCTCGGCAGAAAAAAAAAAGCAACCGGGCGCAACCCCACATTCCGTCAAGAAGCACTTCAGGAAAGCTGCACCAGCAACGAAAAGAACGGCTCTTAATGATACCAAAATGAGCACCATCACGCGCATGTCCCCATTGGACCTGCTGGATCTCAACCTGACGAACCTGGACCCTCTCACCGAGAACTATGACCTGGGCTTTTATCTCAATTATCTCACCAAATGGCCATCATTGTTTAGTACGGTGAAGGACCGCGACGCGGGCGTCGTTGGGTACAGTGCGTTACCCTCCCCTCACTGGAAGAACTTGCCTCTTTTCTCTTCGTGGGTGCCAAAGAAAATTGTGATTTGCTGACTTGACCTCTTTGTTTTTTTTTCTCTCGTCTGGTAGTCATGGGCAAGGTGGAAGAACAACACCCTTCAATGAAGCATTCAGAACACTACACGCCGTGGCACGGTCACATCACCGTGTTGACTGTCGCGCCGGCCTGGCGTCGGCTCGGATACGCGAGTCGATTGACCGAGCAGCTTGAGCAGGGATCTGATATCAATAACGCCTGGTTTGTGGACTTGTATGTTCGAGCGGGCAACAAAGTCGCGGTGGATATGTACAAGGGCATGGGGTAAGTTTGCACTATGATCAGCGTGCGCCAGCGAGATAGAGGATGATCCGAAGAGATGAGAAGGAGAGAGGGAAAAGGAGAGAGGGATTGAACTTGGGCTAATTTCTTTCCCCTGCTTCGTGGTGACAGATACTCGGTCTTCCGACGAGTCGTGAGTTACTACAGCGATGATCCATCAGGGGTCTCCGAAACCGGGGAGGATGCATTTGATATGCGGAAACCCTGCAGTCGGGATAAAAAATTGGAACATGTGCGCGACAAGGGCGAGGAGTTCCTCGTGCATCCCGAGGATGTGTCATAGTTCGCTGGCCCACGAGGAGCGGTGGATCTCGTGGGAGATTGTAGTACTTGGTACGGAACCCTTGCATCGAGAGCGGGTGATGCCGCGGCTGGAAGCGTTCTTTGGCCGTTCACACCGCGGATCGCATTCGTATCAGACTTGATGAATAATGACAATTGTATATTCCTATGTACACCAACATGCATTCTGTTTTGACTGCTCAGCAGTGATCGCCCCAGTGGTCAAGTGGATGCCAGTCGCCAATGGAGCTTAACAATGTTTCAACGAATCATTTTGCATAATGACCCAGGTCTGAAGCTTTTTCTGACGAGCCACATCATGGACATTGGGCCTTGTTCCTTTTTTTTCTGAAGCCTTGCGTGGCCATACGAATGCCAGCGCATCAAGTGACGAGGCTCCGCGGACCAAGCTCCATACTTTGGAGCGAGTCAAGATCTACATGGGCCTCGATCAAACTAGCGATTTGGGCCTTCGGGGCAGCTGCATCGTCAAGGATATGATTCCATATCGATGTCGCCGCAGTCTAGATTTTGAAATGTGAACTACTAGGGAGTTCATAACTCAGAGACGTCGATTCTCAGGCCTTTTTGAGGAGCGTTGGGCCTGATCGAACGAATCTCAAAGTTGCCATGAGTCCTGCCGATGTGACCAGGCAGCACGCGGTAAAGAGCTGAACGCCGAGATATTCATGCGTGGTGGACATGATGGCACCGCCGATAGGCGTACCGATCAGCAGTCCAATGGAGGTGACGGCAAATACCATCCCGAGACGAGTTCCGAGATCACGAATATCGGGCGTCATGCTGGCCATGACAACCGGGGGGAGAGACACAAATCCGCCGGAAAAGAAACCATACAGAACGGCAAGGGCAATGATGCCACCGAAGCTGTGCACGCCGATCCAGGCAAAAGCCAAGGCCGCGGTGATGGTTACGGCGGGCGTCAGCATGTTGAGCGGACCCAGATGATCGGCGACGAAATTGGGTCCAATCCGACCAAATGTTGAGCCAGCATTCAAGATGGAGAGCAGATAGAAGCCCAGCTGCTTGTCCACGATGCCCGTGTCGATCGCATAGGACTGCACATAGAAGAGGAAGTTGTAGAATCCTAGGAAGCCAATGAACATGGCCCCGACAAACAAACAGTACGAGGGTTCCTTGAAGGCGGACAGCTGATAAAGCTTCCGCTTGTCCTTGGGTGGGAAGCGAATACGCATGATGCTGATGGAGATCATGATGCTTCCAAAGCAGAGAAAGCCAACTGCCCGCGTTGCCCAGGCGAACCCAACGCTCTTCTGTAACTGATTGAACATGATCGGGTAGACCACGCCGCCGATGCTGCTGCCGCTGGCCGCAAGACCGTTTGCAAATCCTCTCTTGGCACGAAAGTACTGGGGTAGGATCGCCACCGATGGTACAAAGAGACACCCAGCTCCGATACCCACGCAGAATCCCTGCGCGAGAATCAAATGCCAATATTGGGAGGAAATGCTGGTCATCATGAAACCGAAAGGAAGGAGGACATTGGCGAAACAGAGCAGGCCACGAAAGTATCCAGCATCGAAGAGAGGGCCGGTGATGACTCCGATTAACATCAGAAGGAACGACTGCAGCGACCCTATCCAGGCGATCGTCGACGACGAAGTACCGGCCAGCAGGGTCTGTTCATAGTACGTTTGGTACGCTCCCCAAGTGTTGATGACTCCCCTGGATAATTCCACATATTAGCACGGGCTTGACTTGTTCTTTCTCTTCATCTTCATCTTGTTGTTCTACGCGTTTGCGTTTTTTTATTTTCCATTTTCTGCAGGCAGTGGCAGTGACACCGTAAGGCAGGAAAGATTTCCAACATACCAGGAATTGAAGAAGAGAAAAAAGGACCCCAGGACCTGCAGCCACGAAAAGAGACCAGTATCGTAGGTCACTTCTTCGACTTCCTTTTCTCTGGGACAAGTCGACCCTGAAGAGGGCGGTGTTTCTTCATCGCAAAATTTCTCTGCGCCAGCAGAGTCTTTCTGCTCGATAGCTATGTGAGTCGAATCCATCTGGCATACAATGCGAGTCTCGAAGAGCCAACGGCGGATACTCTGTTGGAATAAGAGTCACTCACGAGTGGATCGCAATCGACGTCTTGCTGGGTGTCTGGGATTAAAAAAAAGGAAAAAAATAATGAACGTATGAGTCAAAGACCATGCCTCTATGGAAGGGGAGAAAAAGAAGCACCCCAAAAAAAGACTCGTCTCAGACTAACGGCTACGACAATGAACAGTTTAGCCCCCTCCATCTGTATTCAGCATTATAAATGTCGGGTCTGCCCCAACAAGCGGGCAAGCGGGGGGCGACTGAGGAAACGGCGCTTCTTCCTCTTCTTCGAGGAGCTCCTGGACGCCGAAAGGCGGCAGGTCCCGATTTCATGAGGTTATTAATCCCGTTCAGGCCCACTGGCATCCACACGATTCTCCAATCGAGCGGACTTTGGATCTTGGAGGTGCGAGAGTCCAAACCCAATGCGAACAAATCATCAATGCACTGTCGCTGGACCCCAAAGTCGGAGACCAGCGGTGGGATCTTGGGGTGGAGTGTAGGGCCAATGAACGAGGTCGAGAGCTGTGCCGAATCTGCCGATTATCCAGATAGACGGAGACGGAGACGGAGACTCGTGCACTCATTTGTCCCCGTGGCAGAAGCACCGTTGCAACATCCGCACTTGTCCACCTCCGGAAAAGTCGCCTGAATTTCATGACCTACGAGAGGTTGCAGGGAAGATAAGCGGCTATCATACCTCCGGTTTGAGATCGAGTCTGGGGCGAGACTGTCGAGTGATGTCTGGGCCGCAGGCATGGAGCGAGGTGGAAGTTGTTCAATTCTTCACCTTCGACGCTCTCCTCCACCGAGTGAAGCAACGCTCGACTCACGTGTTCTGGCAAGCGCCGGCGGCCAGGACGGAGATCCGGACCGCTTTGTCAATTATCGCCTCGGTCGACTCTTTTGGGGTCAACTTGAATATTCTGAGTGATAGGAAGAAGTATGCAATTGACACCAACCAGAGATTTGAGATCCCTTCTTTAATCTATCCCAGCCTCTGCACCGGCTCAGCGACATCACGTTTGAATTTCCCGTGGAGAGTAAGCGTGGTCCACGGGTCTCTACAGAAATACAGCAGCGGATCGGTGTTGCAGAGTTTGGAAAAAGCCGTCATCATTATAGTTTTTTTTTTCTCTGTGATAGATCTTATGTGTGGCCGCGGCCATTGCAGTCGTTACCTTGATTTTGTCTCGATCTGGGCCACGGTCTCTATGGACACCCAAACACCAAACGCTATGCTGAATCTACCCGAAAGCAGAGTGAAAGTTTCACAAGAAAACAAAAAAAGAGGTTCCGAAGAAGTCGACTGTCAACAGTCTAGAGAAGCTCCGCGCAGGACCAGTCCTCGTACCTGGAAAGTGAGTCAGTGAAGGTGGTCTACGGATGTCTCAAGTCGAGCAGGCCATACCATCCATCAGGCAGATACCGGCGCACGATCAGAGGAATCTTCTTCTGGTTCAACTCTTTCATGGCAATCTGCAGAGGGTCGGTCTCGCCTTCGAGGTCGACAAGCACGGGCGCATTCATACTAGAATCCGAGGTTTATCAGTCTCGCGAGCTCCCCACTCATCGATCGGGTCGCACAGCAGCGGTGGACACCGCAATCGCCATCAAACGCACCTGATCTGCAGGGCCCGGGTGCCGAGGACACGCGCACGCTCGTACTTGGTCAAGTATGGGGTGGTTGTGCGCTGGTCAGTCGGGACCTTTTTCTCTCGCGACTGCTCCATCACTTTGCCCGAGTAGCCAGCATTGGGATCGCCGGACACCACGACGTTCTCCCCGTTGACGGCCGGCTCATAGGATCCGCCCTCGACACCATCGTCGCCCTCAAGACCCTCGTGGTCGATGAAGTCTTCGGGCTCATTTTCGTCAAAGACTTCCTCCTGAGGCTCGTAGTCGTAGCTGTGAAGTAATCACGTTAGACAATGCGCCCCCCTCAAGGCCTCTCGGAGGCTGGCGAGTGTTCCCCGACGCCTAGAGGGTTTCTTTCTCCAGGTCATCGGCACTCTGCGACGGTAGGGTAGCTTACTTCTCCTCAGCATCGTTGTCACCGCCGTAGTCCGACATCTTGTCCGATAAGGTGTGAATTCGAAGTGCCTGCGACAATGAAACTCCTGCGCGCAATCCGCAAAAGTTCGTGTTGCGCAACGCAGAGCTCGCAGAAAATCTTCCCTGACACTAGTCCGCTCTCGGATTCACCGCCTGATAAGTGCGGCAGAATGATTTTATTTTTCCAGCAGCGACGGGGAAATGTGTACAAGACGTCTTTCTTTTTGTTCCCATCAGCGAATGGATTTCGCTTTGGGAGGGGTATTCAGACATGGCGCTGAAACGGAAGATTTCTGCTGGAGAGCTTTCGCCTTCCAAGCGACGACAGCAATCCCTCATCAACCACGATGGTAGGAGCAAATGCCGAAACAAGGTGGATCAGATGGACTCGTCCGATTGCTAATTCACCACAGATCCTATCCATGAAGAGGTACATTCCGATGCCGATTACTCGGAATATGGCACACCCAGTTTGATCAGTGACGATGTGAATGATACACCCGCAACACCAGTCTCTACGACTTCTTCACGATATCCATCTGAGCTGAAGACTCACCGCTGCCCATTCGAAGGATGTTCGAAAGCATTCAATCGCCCAGCTCGATTACAAGAACATATTCGATCTCACAACAATGAACGGGTCTTTCATTGTTCGTTTGAGGGCTGTGACAAATCGTTTCTACGTGCCTCTCACCTTCAACATCACGTCAAAAGTGCACACACTGGAGTACGAGACTATGTCTGCGATCGCCCGGGCTGTGGAAAGAGTTTCGTGACGGGATCCCGTCTTCGCCGTCACCTTGCAGCGCATGACGGCAGAGACAAATTTCGCTGCACCGAGTACCCTCCCTGCGAGGAAACATTCCGAAAGCATTCAACCTTACAAAAACACATCATCACGGTGCATTTACACCAGAAGCCATTTCCCTGCACCCATGTCGATGAAGCGACGGGACAACAATGCCAAATGGCATTCGATACTGCCGGCAATCTTCGTGCGCATACGAGCCGAGTACACACCGAGAAGCGATTCAGCTGCACGGAGTGTTTGGAGCGCCTGCAGGAGCAGCACGCGGATCTGAATCCCGAGACCGTCACTGAGCAGTCCATCACATTTCCTTCATACGCTCTTCTGCAGGCTCACATTCGGACTGTTCATCCCCCCAAGTGTCCGAAGTGCCCCATCACTTGCTCCACGTCGCGGGAATTGCGTCGCCACCTTGAAGTTGCACATGGCGACGTCCCGTTGGAAGAGCGAAAGGTTTTCAAGTGCACCGTTGATGGGTGCGACCGAAGCTTCACCAAGAAGGGGAATTTGACAGTACATATTCGAACCTTCCACGAAGGTGAAAAGCGATTTGCATGTGGCGAGACCGATCTTTCTACCTCCAAGAAAGTGGCCGGCTGGGACGGCCAGGGCTGTGGCAAGCGTTACGGGACAAAGCTTGCTCTCGAAGAGCACATTCGCACATCTCATCTGGGTTTCAAGAACTCCAAAGCAGAGCGGCGAGAACGCCTCGGACTGACGGACAAACCGGGCAACACTCGCCAGGTCTCCACTCTGGCCGCACTCACCGGTCAGGGCTACGCAGAAGAGACGGGCCGCCGTATTCCCTGTTTCTACGAGACCTGTGAGCATCGATTCCACCGTGACTATGACCTGTGGGTGCACATGTCTGCTCGACACGGCTGCTCCGAGGATCAAGTGCAAGCCTTTTTCATGCAGCGAGCGCTTCTGTCGGACAATGCTGGTCCTGGGGGAAATTCGCTTGGGATCTATGGCCTCGAATTTGATCAGGGCTTCTCAGGCACGGCACATGCACCGCTCCCCACGGAGTCGCATCATCCGCTGGATACGGAGATGCTGGTGCATTCCGAATTTACCTACAAGGCCGACGATCATATGGAGGCGTTGGCTGCAAATCACAGCAGAATGGACGTTGAAGACCAAGTTCCGACCTTTTCCTACGGAGGGCAGTGAGCTTGGCTAGAGGAAGCACCGATTGGCGAGTATTTCGGGGTTTTTTGATTGCAATTTTTCTGTCCACGTGGGCACTTTTACGACCTGACGACCCTTTCTATGTATGCATTAGCGATCATTGAGAATTTCTTGTTTTACCATTTGGAAAATTTTTGTCATCTATCTATCGTGCTTGCTTAGCCGTAGAGCGGACCATATACGTCGACCGAGCCGACTATCGCGCTCTGAGTTGTTAAAGACTCGTGAATTCTGCTCCCCCCCCCCCCTCTTTCCCCCTTCTCTAGATTTTTCAAGGTACCTTTCCTCTCCAGATTGACAGAACACTGGCCGGATAGCGAGAGTGAAGTGGCATTCCGGCATCTTGCATCCCAGCAAAAGGGAAGGCAATCCCATACTCTCCACGCGTGCATTCAGACTTTATCTTCTGTCCCATGTCAAATGGATGCTCCTGAGCAGAGGCGTCCACCTACGAATCAGTCTAAGCAAAGACGTCGTGCACAATTCCAGTATGCAGACTAGAGCCCTCGAGAACACAGATCGAGTGAGATGTCAGGCAATTGATCGGCTTTGAGTTCATCATGCATAGCCACCTGCACGTGTTGACATTATAATTCACGGGCCACTGATCAGCTCCATTGATCGCCCTCGTAGCTTTGGGTCTGACAGTCCGAGGCGGGGAAGGACCCGTTTATCCTCGGTAGAAGACTTTGGGGGAGATTGTGATAGCCGACGGAGAGATTCTGTCGGCCTGGCCATTCGCCATTAGTACGCCACCCAAACCACCGAATTAGCCGACGTGGAGACCAAAAGTAAATTCGAATAATCTTGAGCCTGGAGATGTAATTTTATACGTAGCCTTCTGTGTATCTTTTTTTTGGTAGTTGATATTGGTATTGGAGCCACCTCGAGTCCTGGTCCTGATCTATTCCCACCACGTTCCGGCAGTGATACTGTACCATTGATGATTGAACTGAACTGATCGCCATGACGACATTGGCTACACAAATTCCGGTTGTGATTGGGGTTGGAGACCTCAAAAACAGATCGACTCGTCTTGAAGATGCATTTGAACCGCTAGATCTCATGGTGCAAGCCATCTCGGTGGCTTTGCAAGATACAGGATTGTCAAGCGAGAGGGCACAGTCCCTCCAGCAAACGGTGGATAGTATCTCAGTCGTGGCAAATTGGACGTGGCCCTATCCCAATACTCCCGAACTACTTCGCGACAAATTGAAGTGTCGAGCGACGTATCTTCATGAGAGTGAGCACGGGGGTCATTCACCCGCCGAGCTGTTTGACGAAGCGGCGCGACGTATTGCCCACGGTCACAGCAAAGTCGCCGTAGTGACCGGTGGAGAGGCTCTCGCTTCATGTAAGACACAATCTTATTTCACAGGGAGGTTCTCTTGTCCCCGGCTGATGATGAAATGCAGTGGGCGCATTTCAAGCGGCGAAGAAATTCCCACCTCCGGGGTGGACGCAGTTGGATGATCATACCTCCATCTGGGAGAAGGAGCACAAGCAGAGTATGTTAAATGCTGTGCCTGGTGCAGTTTTTTGAATCCACCTTTGCATCTTGATACTGACCCGCGTCTCAGATCTCGCTGCCAACTATGGACTTGGCCTACCGACTCAGGTCTACGCCATGTATGAAGCGGCCCTCAGAGCGCACCGAGGTCAAAGCCTCGCGGAGAATCACCGCGAATCGAGTGAGCTGTATGCCGAGTATGCCCGTGTTGCAGCACAGAAACCCATCGCATGGACCCATGGGAAAGAAGCCGATTCTGCAGAGAAAATTGGCAAAGTGACCAAGAAGAATCGAATGATTTGTCTTCCATGTGGGTGCTTTTTCGATTCCTTTCCCCCTCCCACCACTCGTTTCGAAAGACAAGAATGAGTAGGTCTCTGATATTGACACGGAAACAGACCCGCTGGTGATGAATGCATTCAATACCGTCAACATGTCCGCGGCATGTATTCTCACTTCCCTGGACCATGCGCGAGAACTGGGCGTGGCTGAATCTCGCTTGATATTCCCACTCGGGGGCGCGGGCATTCATGATCATGAGAATTGTAAGACGAGCATCGAGCATTCCATGACCTTTTGATGCAAGATATCTGGTTTCTGACAACACCACAGTCTACGAGCGGAGCTCGTTCTTCCATAGCCAAAGCCTATCCTCTTGTCTTGATGCGGCTCTGGCAGTTTCAAACGTGAAGACTGCAGAGATTGATCTCTTCGATTTTTATTCGTGAGTGAGCCGGGAAAGAACCGTGCAATATCTGGAATAGTACAAGTCCCGCTTGCTAAATGATGCCCTGCAGATGTTTCCCGATCGTTCCCAAGTTGGCCTCCCTGCACCTGGGGATCCCAATTCATGGAGGAGCGCGGCCAACCACCTTGCTTGGGGGGTTGACTTCATTCGGTGGAGCCGGTAACAATTACTCGATGCATGTATGTTGGCAAAGATGAAAATCCATCTCTCCCGACAAAGGCCTTTCGATTCCCGCACAGCAGCTAACGAGATATCAATGCTTCAAGGCAATTACAGAAATGGTCCGCCAGCTGCGTAGTGGTCACCACGGCCAGCTCGGTTTGGTTCTAGCCAACGGTGGTGTCCTCTCACATCATCATGCAGTCTGCCTTTCACGAAATGCCCGAAGTGACGGGACTCCCTACCCCGGTCGAAATCCTCTGTCTTTGCGAGTCAGCGATGCTCAGCCTCGAATCGTCGAGCGCGCGCAAGGGAATGCACGGATTGAGGTGAGTTCATTTTTACTCCATGTTTCCCTGCAACTTCGCAAGTGTATTGGCGTTACTGATCGTGCTGTACAGACTTATACTGTTCAATACGAGCGAGACGGATCGCCTCTTGTGGGCTTTGTGCTGGGACGTCGGGACCAAGATGGCGCGCGATTCATCGCCGTTACGACGGACGGATGGAGTTTGAAAACGCTTGGTGCTGCTAGTGAGCAGATTGGAAGATCTATTTGGGTCGATTTTGACGAGGAGATGGGCCGGAATACCTTTAAAGTATTGGAAGCTAGGCTGTAAGAGTTTGGATTGTACACAAATATGATGATGTTTCCTCCGACTGTCCCGAATGCCTCGAATTTATCCCCCACTGCATAGAACCGAGAATACAATATGATTCTAAACATACGAGAGATGGAAAAAACCCCCCATTGTATTCTTGGTCTTTTTTCCCCCCCCCCCCCCCCCCCCCAAATCTCAGAATCTACAACTTGGACGCCACCCACTGGGGCTGCTTCTTCGCCGCAAACGCCTCCAAGCCAATCCTGAGATTCTCCGAAGCGAGCAACCCTCGACCATACTTTTCCGCCGTAATCTTGTCGGCTTCTATCGTACTGGCCGTCTCCCATGACTCGCGAAGCCCCGAGCGCGACACGATAATGGCATCGGGAGATTTGTTGGCAATCTCCTTGGCCATCTCCAGAGCTTCATCGAGGACTGATTCGTGAGATTGAGCGATGCGGTTAATCAATCTCAGGGAGAGAGCCTCCTGGGCGGGAACACGACGACCGGTCAGTGCCAGTTCGGTGCCGATTCTCATACCGCAGTCGCGCACGATGCGTGAGAGTCCTCCGGCTCCTGCGTACAGTCCGCGCAGGACTTCGGGAAGTCCGAAATATGCCTGGGGCGAGGCGACGATGAGATCACTAAACGAATCACGAGGCGGGTGTAACTGTTAGTTTTCTTTTCTTTTGTTTTGTTCTCCTTTCTTCTTCCCCTTCTTCTCTCCCACTTTCCAAGGCAGCCCCAGACGCACCAATTCAAACAGATTTCAAATCCACCACCCAAGGCGAGTCCGTTCACCGCGGCAATGACGGGCTTTTTACCGCGTCGTTGACTCAGTCCAGCAAATCCGCCTTCGGCACCCTTGTCCGGCCGGGTCTCGTCGCCGCGACTAATGTCCCGTTGCTCGAGCAAGTCGGCACCTGCGCAAAAGGCCTTGCTCCCTTTCCCGGTGATGATGCCCACCCGCATCGACGGCTCATTGTCCATCCAATTCCAGAGCGCTGTACCTTCATGATGACCCTGGATAGGAACCGAGTTCATACGCTTCTCTCGGTTGATTGTTGCGAGTAACACTCCCGGGCTTGGGAATGAGACCTCGAAGATGGTAGTTGGTGGGGGCGGTGTTTGGAACGACATTTTCTTTTTGGATATCTTTGTGTTGGGGGTGGGTTCTAAGCAGATATCTCTGGAGAAGTTCAAAAGGCAATCGTCCAGCGTCTCGACTTAAAAAGTGGGTGCAGTGAGGAGTAGTTCAGTCCTGGAAGTTGATATGACATGGGAGTGACAGTACTCAAGGCCAGTGTGCACCTGCGCTGTACACGCAAAAGTGTGGGGAAAGCTCCCCGGGGGCCGTGGACCTCGGTTCAAACATTTTGGCGTGTCGACTGTCGATCGCGGACGTGCATCGGTACCTGAACCTGTCCAGTGGGTGCAGGCGATTTGTGAACCAAAAAGATGCACATGGATGCTTTTGGTCCCATGATAAATGAATCAAATATGTTGTCGGAGGGATGCGTCCTTCCACAGGCGGGGGAACACTCCGTGTCTGGCGTGGTCGGCTCTGACAAACAAAATCATCAGGGGCAAGGAGGCGATGAAGACGGGAGGAATGAAGGTCCTTGGCCTATACTAATCAGTATCACTAGCAGCATCTATAGGTTCTTTTTTTTCTTTTTTTTTTCTTTTTCATTCTTGTGTTTCTTGGAAGTCGCTGTCCACACCAACTTCTTCTGGAATCTTTCCGTGACTATTGGGGTCAATGGTTCATCATTGGTTCCTCTTGACGACTTTGGTTCTCGTCGGTGGAGTTCCAGCCAACGGCCTCGGAACCTCTGGAGATCGGCTCCTACGGAGGAACAATAAGCGCGACTTGCACGCACCGCGCACTGACTAGTTATCACTAATTCCAAAAGTAGTCAGCACCTAGTACTCAATAGTATAGCTAGTAATGACTAGCTAGTCACTCTCATCACAGACTGCAAAATATCCAAGATGCACCCAAGTTCCACGAGTCCGCACTGCGACAATCGCATGAACCATGCGATGAGAAAACCTCCCGGGAAAAAGTTTAGCGCCGTCGCGGACCATCTCCTGCAGCTTCCCGATTCGTCCGATCTGGTGTTTTTACTCCAACGGGCCCAACGAGGTCTTGTCGGAGTCCCTTCTGTTCGTAGTGAAATCGTATCTACCCTACCAGTAGAGGAGGCTCACGAAATCATGGGACCCCGCTGACCTGACGATGGGTGGATGGTGGGAGGGGAACGGAAGAACCATTGAAAATCGATTCCAATGCGCGCCCCTTCCCTAACCTAAGATTGTCAATCTTTTCTCTCTTGTCAATCTCCAACGATCAGAGACCGTGAACAGAAAGATATCGCCTCGAGTTCACGAAAAAAAAAAAAGAAAGAAAAGAAAGGAAAAGAAACAAGACTACACATATCGAGTTCGTGCACAATGACGGCAACGGGCGCCCAAATGGGCTCGACATGCAGCTTCTCAACTCGAATTTCCCTTCGCTGGGTCCCCGAGCCCCCCGAGGAGACCACCGACACCATCGTCCTCTCCGTAGGAGAATGGTTTCTCGATCTACGAATGGACAAGAAATCCGGCGCCATTGACTGGGCGATGGCGGGGACTCGAATCGTCGATAACCCCAATGAAACACCAGGTGTGTCCCTCCTGCGCAGGAATGCCAATCTATATCGCGTAACGGGATGAAGACTGACCCCTCTCTCCACCCTTCCACAACGCAGTTCGAGTGCGCTTCACTCGCGAATTAGACTCTTTCAATGAGATTGGCATGGTCGATCCAGCCACCTTCAGCCCCTTGCCGAACGGCGACGATCTCGAGACGGGTGAGATGCCCCGCACGGATCGACCCGGGGCGCCCATGACGGCCTTTGAAGAAGTCTGGCGGGAATTGCCATTCCGACAGGGTCCCGAGGGAGACCAAAGTGGCCTGTCTTGGGTTCTGGAATCGGATGAGGGGGATCTTTTCCCCTCGGAGAGCCAGGAGGGACCGGTGGTTGTGACCAAGGTCTTTGTCGGTCGAATCTGGGGCACTTACCTGGTCTTCCAGCAAGCTCAAACTCATTCTCGGGTCAAAAAGTCGGACGGCCAGTGGTCAGTGACGAGAACCGGAGGGGAAGTCAGTGCTCGACGAGAGGAGTGGAGCGGATCTGCATGGGAGAAGAAGTATGTGGTTGGACCCGAGGGAGAGAATCTGCCCTCGATGCAGATTGGATTCGAGGGAGAGGGTGAGGGCTCATGGAGAGTTCCGGGTGAGAGAGTGACTCTTCACGGAAGACCATTCATTGTACGCGCATTTGAGGATCTTTGAGAATCCGAGAGTGGACTCGAGCATTCTAGGTCTATTACGTTACGAGTCAGGACCTGAAAGACGGTAGCAAACTTTGCATACGACATGACTCTTTTTGATCGTGCTTCGTACTCTGAGGAAGTCCTTGGAAGTAGCCAGCTCCAGAATCGAGATATCTCTGGAGGGTGAAAGCATCTCATTCTAAAGTCATCGAAAGGGAAGGACCGAAATGACGCAACTCCCGGTCAAGATTCTCATCGTGAAAACACAGAATATCAAGAGGATCGAACGAGCACTATCTTGTCTGCTTTTCACTCAAAAGAAGAGATTAGGTATGATCCCACGATCCAAAGATATACTTAGTTACTGTGCTCGGTAGTCAGAGCGTTCGGTGCGACGGACTGCCTTGACCTAAGCCATAGTAGTGGAGTCTGGAAAGAGAAGGGCCGAGAAAAGTTTGACGACCTTGAGGGATTCCGTGACGTTGACCAAAAACCGAAAGTGAAAATATGGCTTATGTGTGACAATATGGAAAATGGAGAAAATAATCATGTTTGCCCACGGCCTTGGCGGATGTGAGGCAACCTTTTTGGTCTGTTTAGGCACTGGGGGAAGTGCGGATAGCGTTCAGCTGGATCGCCGGCAGCGAACTAAAACGAAGAGCGACCAGTCAACAGTAAAGCGACATTGTCGGCTGCACTGCTGCAGTGTCGGTGATTGGCGCATGGCTGTCGACTTGTCCCTACGTCGGAGATTCTCAGGTAAAGACACTGCTAAATTTGGATTGACTACGTGAGTACCTAATTGCCTATAGGTTGAGGGATCTGAGACAAGAATCTGCCAGACCATCATGAGGTGTGGACAATCGACACCCAAGAGTAAATTCCCGTCGTGTGTAGAATTGTCCGGTAAGAGGCAGAAAAACACTACAGAGATGCCCAGCAACCGAGAGAGGGGGATCTGTGCAGAATATCAGGGGGCACGAATACAAGAATCGCTCTCCTTGGGATACTGGAAGCGTCTAGTGTACTACTTTTACTCCCTAGTCCGTACTGGACTTCATCTCCCGGTTCTAGAGCCCCTGTTTGACTTTGGCCGGTCAAATACAGTAGTCGCCCCCGGAGTTCCGGACGTGAAGGAGTGGACCGGTGAAGAGGAGCAAATGAGGGCTATATGTAATATCGCTTGCGCCATCGAGTGTAATAGCCTATAAACCTATTGATGGTTCGAGACATATCCTATCGCTTAACCCCTATTGACCGGGACAGCGACCTAATTCTGCACTTGGCGCTCTACACTGATGCTACTGTGATTCGTCGATGACTTATAGCAGGGTGACTGATCCCCGTTGAAGAATCCGGCACATCCCCCCTAGAGAATCATCTTGCGGTAGACGGCATGTAAGATGGGGTACACAATACTGCAAGCTTGCAAGTGACTTGACTCCATGTCCTTCCTGGTCGATGCCGGGGGTCTATTTGGGGGAAAGCAAGCTTAAGCAAGCTCCAACTCTGTGTGCAGACTCGGATTTGTCGGTTTGTACGCGTGGCCGCCTATGTATGCCAATCTCCACATTACAATACAGCACATTAGTACTATACTTTAGTCATACAGCTTCTCACGTTGTAGTGTAATCAATTGTAATGCTTGGTAAGGCACGGCGTTCTTTTTTTGGAGCTTGGCGGACAACAGAGAAGGAAAAAAAAAAAAAGGAAAACGGGACCCACGGCCATGCGGCCATCAGTTGCCTACCTTATCCGGAGGGCCCACGGGTTGGCCGATAGAAACTAAGATGGTGGGAATGTAGACGGGTTATCATGGACATCCTGCAGATTTCAGAAATTCCGACATGTACTCTCCTCTGAGTAACTCTACCCAGTCGTCGTCCTATGTAAATACCCAAGGCGTGCTCGTGCCGCTCCTCGCATCCAACACCCGAGACTTGTTTCATCGTGCAACCGAGTAAAAAAGGAAAGAAAGAAAGAAAGGAAAAAAAAAAAGAGGCTGCCCAATTCTAGAACTTCCTCCAGAGCTTTCGCATTCCCATCAGGTCAGGCGGGAGTGGCGGCCACACGACCGTGCGGTGCTGCCTCTGGTCACGTTCTCTCTGGTGATCATCTCATCATCATCGGTCGAGACGAATTTCCTCCCACGGTGGTACTGCGGGCTGGTTCTCTTCCTCCCCAGCCTCTCTCTCGTCTGGCCCCCTATTCATAGAATTTACCTTCGTTGGTTCAGCACTCATTGACCCACTGCCAAAAGTCAGGTCCGGCCACTGTCCTTCCTTTGCCAGGCTGCAACGTCATCACGCCGACTGGGCAACGCTCTGCAGGCAGCACAAACCCTCATCCGGGCTTTCTGATTCTACAGCCAGTGCCGGCGCCCTGGTTTGACACTGGAGTCGTCCCGTTCTCAGGTCACCATCCTTCCAATCGTTCAATCTGCATACTGCATCTCGCCAACAAAAAGACAGAGAAGAGACCAAAAAGAAAACTCTTCTTTCCTCTATCAATCCCCCTTTTCCGCGACTGACCCTTTTTCAATCTTTCGTGGAGTAATTGATCCGCGCTGTTTCGGTTCTAGCGGTCTTCTTTGCTCCACCCTCAATCCCCCCCCCCCCGTGCGAGCGATACCGTGCCCGCTGCCGAGTGCCCTACCACGGGCGCTCCTAAAGTGTGCCTCATCTACTTGTCGAGCCTACAGAGTTATTTCAACGTCCTCTTTCAGAATTTCCTTGAACATTGCGCAAAAGTCCTCAGCGCAGGTGGAAGGCCAGTACGAGCCTCGCGCCCGGGTGATTCGTTTGCCTAGCCGACGTCATGGGCCGCTCGCGTGGTATGTCGACGGGAGATCAGCTCCCGCTCACTCGGCAACATTTGGACAATGCTGACCACAGTTTTTGCATCGGCGCTCCTCAGTCCTCTCGTTTATATCTACTTGGGGGAGCTCGAAAAACCACGAATCTGGCAGAGAAAGCAAAAGGTCATCGCGCAATGTCACCCCCATCCACACTCCTCCGAGGCGGCAGACACCGCCGCCAGAGACGCCGTCTCCCCCGCCGGAGTTGGCACCTGTCGCGGCCACAAACCCTAGAGGAGAGGGTATCAGTTCGCGCCCGGCTTCAATGCTCTTTTCTCGAAATCCACCGCTCATGACTCACGAGGAGGGAACTCCGCCAGAACTTTCGCCCATTTTCTCCTTCTTAAACATCCACACCAACAAGGTTTATCAGGAAGGATATTTCTTAAAGTTAAACGATCAAGACTCGCGTACGTCAGTCTGTGGCAGAGTGATGCTGCCAATTGCCCCATGTCTGGTTCAAGCTGAGCGGTGACTAGACACCCCGTCATGGACATGGTTGACTAACTTGCGTGATAGAGGGCCGTCCCTGCGTGGATCGACAGTGGGTTGAATGCTATGCACAGCTCGTTGGAACCGTCCTTTCCCTGTGGGAGGCGGCTGCGTTGGACGCAGCTGGTGGAGAAGAGGTCCCAGCGACGTACATTAACCTCGCAGATGCCTCGATCAAGATGGTATGCCCGCCCCCACCAAAACCACCCTTCTTCCTGAATGAACCGTGGGGAGCCTTCGAGGCGCTAACGTGATGTCTGCGGTTCAGATCGAGTCGTTGCCCATTAGAAATGGAGCCGTGCAACCGTTGAAGAATGTTCTCAGTCTCTCATCTGCAGGGAAAAATCGATATCTACTTCATTTTAGTTCATACCACTCAATGCTTCAATGGACGGCAGCTATCCGCCTAGCGATGTTCGAACACGCGTCACTATATGAGGCGTATACCGGCTCCCTCATTGCTGCCAAAGGGAAAAGTTTGAATGGCATCCAGTCCATTCTAACGCCCAACAAATTCAAGTGTGAGGACTGGGCTCGAGTTCGGTTCGGTGCCGGAACGCCCTGGAGGCGATGCTGGTTTGTGATTGACCCGCCAAATGAAAAGGATCTTCAGAAGGCGAGAAAATTGATGAAGAAATCTGCCTATGACCGCTTCACCATGCCGGTTACGGGGTGCATCAAGTTCTATGAGAAGAGAAAGACCAAGAAAGCCCAGCCCATTGCAACAGTGACGAATGTTTACTCGGCCTACGCGATCTACCCTCAATCCAAGGCTCTCATTGACCAGTCTTCTCTCGTAAAATTGGAAGGCAGGATCACACTGCATGGAGGGAGCGAAACTTCGACAGAGGGTCTTGTCTTCGTGATGCCTGAGCTTCACGCTGCTGTTTCGGGCTTTGAGACGATGCTTCGGTTCCTTTTTCCGACTTTTGACACTTTCAATCTCTACGGGCGTCCAACCCGGCTCGTGGCTGACGTCAATCACCTCAAAAGCATCATGTTTGCTTTTCCCAAACAACGACGCTATGGCTACTTGGATGTTCTGGACATCACAAATCTCCTGCAGATACCCGGAAGCCTAGAATGGAGTGAAGCTGAGTGGAGGAAACGCTTGAAAGAAGCCACGCAGAAGCGCATGAGCGCTGGTCGCAGTCGAACAAACAGTGTGAACAGCAGCAAACCTCGCTACCGCGCCAGTGTCTCCAGTCGCTTGAATGAGAGCTCGATGAGAGAAAACCGGCAGTACCCTGCTCTCCCAGAGGCCAATCCCGACTTCAACCAGTCTACGGATGCAATTATCCATGAGGCTCCCAAGGTTGATCCTGTTGTCTACCATTCTAGGGGAATGTCAGATATCACAGGACTACAAACAGGGCAGGTACTGGGCATGAATCCGCGAAGTAACCATTCATTCCACTCGTCAGCACAAGACCTCGTACAAGACAGTCGTGCACACCCTCTGGCTGGTCCGATTGAAGAACAGACTGGTAGCCCGGAGAGTGACCGTCATCCGAGTGCTGCTGAGCAGACAAATAGCCTGGAAGAACAGCTACCGCCCCGTACACCACCTTCTCCAGTCACAAAGCCTCCCACTTTTGCACACGGTCCACGAGAAACGCCCGCTCATCGACCACAAACAAGCAAAGAGCAGAGACTGGCTAACAATAGGATGTCCCACACGACGTTGATGCAGATTCACCAGATCAGCAAATCGGGGACAGAAATGGCAAACGAAGCCCCAGATTCGGAGCATGGTACTCCTTCGCCGGCGGATGGCGCAGACCACCGGCCTGGAAACCATGGACCGTACCAGGCCTACTCGACAGAGGGTCTTGCTACCAATACGTCCAGTGACGAGGACACAAGTCTTGCTTTTCCTCGGCGACCAGTGCCCATCGCGAATCTGGGGCTAGCGACTCCAAGCCCAGAGGGAAATTCTTCGCCTCAACCCAAAATTCCCGCTGACATGGGCGTCAAAGCCGTCAAACGGAAGCCTCTCCCACAAAGGCAGCTGTTCAATGAGCAAATTCCACCAATTTCACCTGCCAGCGAAGGGCCCAGCTACGACGATCTTCGGCACACACTGGACGAGGACGTGTTGAACCGTATCGCTCCTCATATTCCCTCGCCGGTTTCCATGACACGGAATGAAGAAGAAAGTCTTTATGACGCTGCCTCGGCTGTCTCTCCGGACTACGCGAGTACCCATGAGTCGGTCTATAGCGAAAAGTCAATGAAAAGAATGGGCGTTAAGAAAATTGCCGGAGAGCCCTCCCGGCAGGATCTCGTGATCGGCGATGCTCATTACGTTACTGACAAGTCAGTTGAGCCTAATCCGGACATTCCCGACTTTGACTTTGGCCCAACGCTCGCTTACATGCCCACTACTGGGCGTCCTACCACCGGCGACACACTGAAGAAGGCTTCGCATAACAGAAGAGACTCCGACTTCAAGCTTGCCATACCAAGTAGCCCCATGGAGCACGGTCATGTGCGATCTTCCAGTCAGGAAGACCGCCGCCGTAGCGTCCTTTGGCAACCTGGCATGGCCAGTATTCGCCCTACCACACCAGGGGGTGGTCTTACGCCGGAGCAATTTGTTCAGCAGCGAGCTGCACCCAGTCCTCCCTTGCATATGCACCAGCGTTCTTCATCACGCACGAATCCAGCCCCACCCCGACCAGCCTCTGGAGACTGGACAAATCAGACTCGACCTCACTCGCGCATGACATCCTATCCAGATGCCCATCATCGTCCCTCATCGCGAGGAGCCACTACGATGATCACCAATTACAACGACGTGTCGAATCATCTCTCGGCACGTGAGCAAGAGCACGTCGCACGAATGACCGGTTCTTCATTCTTTGATATCTCGGGCCACTCCCAAAAAGCTCAGTCTCAAGTCAACCCGATGGGTCTCGTATCGACAATTGATGCTCGCGAGCGTGAGAAGCGTGAGATGAAAGAGGGAATGTCGAACCAAATGGTCCAGCACGCAATTACTCAGCGACAGCTTCATCAACAATATCAGCAGCAGCAACAGCAACAGCAACACTTCACGCATTACCCACAGCCTTTGGCCTCCCAATATGCTGGTTCTGTGTATCCAGCCCAGGCTGTGGATGGCATGTACAACATGCCTGGCGCCAGCCACACATGGGATGCACTGCACCAGATGAATCGCCCAGATGAGCCTCGTCGCAAGTCGTGGTATGGTCAGCTTGCACAAGCTTCACCGGTTCCACCAACCTACCCACAAAACCAGCAAAGCCAATACTTCCCACAACAACACGTAAGCTACCCCGCGAACTATAACTTCTCGCACTAATCTACGGTGCTATCAACCATCGCAAATATTCTCTTCCAACGGCCATTCCGCACCACTGCTCTTCTGCATGTCTCTTCTTATGTTCCTCTTTATTCTTGACTCCATTTTTTGAAAGCTAGACCTCCGTCCACAATCTTGCCCATTTCTGGCCCTTTCTATGTCTCTCTCTCTCTCTCTCTCTCTCTCTCTTTCATTTTCTCTCCTTGCCTTCTTCAGTCCATTCTCTAAAGAGTATTCTTTTTCTGTCCACGTCCCGCGTTTGTCAATGATCCTTGCATCGAGCGTCAGGTTGGAGTTTCGTTCTGCTCATCTCTTTGAAGTGGTTCACCGGAGTTTACTTCTTCAACACCCATTTTTGATTTGGATTCGACCTTTTCTTCCTTCTATTGTCTATCATTCAATTGGCATATATCCTTGTCCAATTCTCGTCGCGTCTTCTCAACGTCTTTCTCCTATTGTCTCCCAAGCGTAGCTGTCATCTTTGCCCGCATCGCAGATTGAATAGATTCAATACGAATTTCCCTAGATCAAAAGTGGAACATATGCTTTTTCATGTGCCATCTTAACCCTTTAATTTGATTGAATCTTATGTGTACGCTACCTCCGTCACAGTTCAGTCCGTCGTCTCTACTGACCGAGAGGTTGGGTGCGGCAAGGCATCACATGCTGCCGTATGCGGCACTTAGAGCGCTTGTACTTGATCTCCACGACAGCAGAGCTTTGAAATTCCATATCACAAGACAAGGAGAGACGAGACCAAAACTAGCAAAAAATCTTACAGATCATGATCCGCGGTGAAGCAGTGATATGGCCAACCTGTAATGGTGTTGCAGCATAAATGATGTTACGTATAGAAAACAATAGCCGGGAAAAGCTCCGAGAGATGAAGAGGTATCCAAGAACGCCAGCAATGCCCCATTTGATGAATATTTTTTTTTCATGTTTACCAACACCCAAGGCATGAGAAGGGGAAATGCGAAAAGGCGCTTGTTGTATTCTAACACGCGGAAGATGAGACAAGGGGCAACAGTCTAGCTTGAATGCAATTTCTTAATGCGCATGCTGCCCTCGTAGAGGCCACGGTCCACAGCCGCAGCTACAGTCAAGGTTCCTCCAATGATGGCACAGACACCAGTCAAAAACCCGGTGAATGTTTTGGGTCGTGTTTCACGATTGACAACCTTCATGGGAGAGATGTCGTAGTTGAAGAAGACGCCTGGAATACCGCCAGAGGCGTGCATACGCTCCTTGTGGCCCTCGGCAGCATCGTCACCACCCATGAGAGGTCGCTTGTGCGAAGTGACCGAGTACTGGTGGGCTTCGATACTACCCTGAGAGCCGTAGGCCAGACCGTGATAACCAAGGGGCGCCTTATCATAAGCGCTGTGGATGGCTGCGGAGAAGGTGGGATCCCAGCCGAGGGGCAGGTACGAAGTCGAGACGACCTTGACGAAATACATGAAATTGAACGCAGGCTCATCGGTCGCTTGCTTAGTATCGTCCAATGGGTTGGTGTGATGGTGGTCGGTCCACTGCCAGCGATCCGCAAGTTCTGCAGGCAATTGAGGGCCGAATCGAAGCTCGTGGATCTCGTGCGTCATTGTGTGTTGCTCCGACGCAGGCGCATCACGCATGAAGTAATTGTCCATGTCGTGAGCATGCATGTTTCCGCTGGTGTAACTGCGACCTGGAGCGATGTGGAAGTTACCCACAACCTTGTTGACTCGGAGCACACCTTCGACTCGGCAGCCTTCACGCCGTTGAGCCAAGATCTTCTCGCCGTATCCTTCGCGCGTGCATTGCTCCACGTTCTCACCAATACCAAAGGCCCATTGCTTGTTGGCGTATGCCTCTCGCACCTCGTCACAGGTACTACAGCAGCCTGCTTTGATCGCATTCGGGGGCGCGTCGGCGCCATAGCATTGACCACAGTAGTCAGGATCCAGATGTGCCGCTGCATTTGCGGGAGAGTGCCTGGAGTTTCAAAGACTTCGCAGTGAGCCCATGCCGTCCCTTCCAGAAATCAAAGGGTGGAATGAAAGGTAGACAGGACGTACAGATCAAGAGCTTGAACGTTGATAACGTGGCCTCCTTCCGATGCCGGGGCGAGGCGAACTTTGTTGATACCGTGTGCTACGCCAACCTGCATCTCACCTGACACGTCCATGACATCCAGAGTCAAGAGCTCACAGGGAAGTCGAGGAAAAGTCATGTTCAGATGAATCTCCATCCGCTCGCCTGCTCAATTGAGAATTGTCTCCGTATTAACGATCTTGCCCTGGACGGTGGCTGACCTAGAATGCAGTGTGCCTAGGGATAATAGCAGCTTACCTCTGGATTTGTCCACAATCAACTCAGGCTGAACTACTACACGACGATAGTCCATCCATTCTCCCCAGACCAGCCACATCACGACTAACAGCGACACAATGGTGATGATACCGCCGGAGTTGGTACGAATGCGCGCATCTTCAACGGTCTTGGCAAAGGCATCTAGCCTCGTGAAACGTGACTTCGCAGGCATCTTGATCAGCGATAGGAGCGCATAGATGAGATGCTCCGGTTATAAATGAATGGAATGCCGATATACAGCTTTGGACTTCTTTCGCGAGAAAATTGGGGGAATAATTAGCACAGGTTTCCAGGAACTCGCATGCGCTAGATGTTCGACCGGCACAGCGCATGTGCAAGGTAAACTAAATCCACGTCGTATTCAAGGGTTAAAGAGTGCGGGAGGAAATGCGCTCACCTGGCAAGAGTCAACTCAATTGCTAGAACTGACCCGTGGAGCACTCAGATCGCTCTCAGATACTGCAAGCTGGCTTGATGGGAGGATCTCCGCAGTATACTCGGAGCTAAGAGAGTCACACAGGCCGCCTGCCGATTGTATGGAAACCTACCACCAAAACACAAGAAACAGCAGTCAAAGCACCTGAAAGGACAGAGGACAATCTCTCATTGGCTACTCATCTCCAAGTTCGCCGCATCTTGGACCCACCTGTGATTGCTGAGTCATTATTCAAGATCACATGATTATGCTGCCTGGTATAGGCAGCATATCATGCACGTGATCCGTGCGTCACTTTTTTTGTGCTTCATCAAAGAACTTCACGATTGCCTAGACCCAGCTAGAGGCACGCCTCGCTGCCTACACTACCAACTACGCGCTCTCTCTCAAGTTTGCCCTACAAACATTACGACCCGCGCATATTTAGGCTCGGCTCCCGTCACCCCGCGACTCATCTGTCACCCCTGCATGCGAGTCAAACTTCTTTCGTCAATCTGAGGCGCGCATCGCGCAATTCAAGAAACACAACTCTCTCTCGTCACCTTCACCGTCGCCTCTTTCCTCTCTCTTCAAACACCTGGCTCTCTCACCTTTCTCTCATTCTGACTCCTCTCTGTGTCTCCTTTCGCCAAAATGAAGACCATGAAGTCCCGCCGTCCGGGAGGTGACCGCGGGGGCATTCGCAAGCGGGGCGCTACTCGTACCGACCGCGATGGCGACATGGATATGGATGGCCCTGGTGGACGGGGAGGAAAACGTCGTGGGGGTGGTTCAAACCGCCCAAGTGGCTCAGGCTCAGGTTCTGGCGCTGGAGTTTCTCGCCCTTCTCGTGCTGGCGGCGATCGACCCCAGGCACGCGACAAGACCTTGGATGCCATTCAGAAAGCACTCCTAGATACCCGTGAGACACAAGTCAATATCCGAAAGGGAAAACCGAATTCCTCGGGTAATCTGGAGTCTTTCAGCGTTCGCGGCTGGAAGGCGAGCAACGCTGCCAGCAATCGAGATGGCGGAGTCGAGAGTCTGCTTGCTTTTCTCGAACGAAAAATGAACAGCCACACCAAGTCAGGACCGCGCGCGAAGATCACCAAGGTATGTGCAACATCTGCAGCCGCGCTCCTCAGTCACCATTTACGACATCACCCGACTCGTGCGTTCTCCACTTGGTCAAGGAGGCAACCCGGTTTTGGCGTGATAGCCCTTCGTCCCTCTTGAATCACTTCGGCTCACAAGGTCCCTCGTACCTTGCTAACGTTCAAACAATAGTCGCGCGTCGAGGGCGACACTCTTGTGGTCTCCGTCCGGCCCGACCTCGCTGACAGGATCCTTCGTGTCAATGATGCTTATTTTGCTGGGGTGCATATTGTTGTGGAGCCCTATGATGGTTCCTCAAGCGCCGTGCTCGACCGTGAACTGGGGACCGCAACAAGCACATCTCAATCGACAGCTGACACCAAGTCAAAAATGACAATGATCCTATCCAAGCGCTACTACCCTGATACCAAGCTGCTCGATCTTTCGAAACTCTCATCTGACCCGGATCTTGTCGCTATGGGTATCTTCAATCAAACCTCGACCGAATCCAAATTCTTTCCGGCTCTGATGAAGGTCTGGGAAATGGGATTCACCGACGCCACCCAGCGACGGGAAGCGGTCGAGAGTGTGAGCCTGGCTCACAACTCCCTCACAAATGTCACGGCGGTGACTACACTCTCTCAGACCTTCCCCGATCTCAAAAACCTCGATCTCTCCCACAACAATTTGAAAGATTCCCGCTCCATAAGCGCATGGCGATGGAAGTTCCGCAACCTCGAATTCCTCGACCTTACCGAGAACCCCTTCAGCGCAGAGTCTAATTTCAAAGAGACTTTGATGAAATGGTATCCCAAGCTGCAGACTCTGAACAATGTCATTGTCCGCACACCTGAAGAGATTGCGGCCCAAAAGAAGACGCCAATTCCCGTACAACCCCCCCACTTCCAAGACGAGGGTCAAATTGCGGAGAACTTCATTCGCGCATTCTTTGTGCGCTTTGATAGCAATCGGGATGAGCTTGCTCAGAGTTTCTACGACAGTCATTCGGAATTCACCATGAATGTCAACACCTCTGCCCCTAAAGCGCAGCAGACCGAAGCTGCAGGATGGGACCCATACATCAAGAAGAGTCGAAATCTTCTCAAAATCAACCATCTGCCCGCACGCATGTCTCGATCCTACCTCGGCGCGGATAAGATTCTTGAGGTGTGGAAGAGCTTGCCAGAGACTCGCCACCCCGACATGGCTGCCCACCCCGAGGAATACTTGATTGAATGCCACCCAGTTCCCGGATTGCCAGACCCTACTGGGCAAAGCCCTACTGGTGTCGGTGGGCTCATGGTCATGGTTCATGGCAAGTTTGAAGAGAGCGTTGGGGGCAAGGTTGAGACGCGCAGCTTCGATCGCACCTTTATCCTCGGGCCTGGCAGCGGCGTTGGGGGCATCCGGGTCATCAATGACATCCTGTGCCTTCGAGCTTACGGTGGCCACGAGGCGTGGAGTCCCGAGAACCAGGCCATCCCGTACGCCACTGTCCCCGCCGTCCCTTCTGGAGTGGGAGCCACTGCAGCTGCTGTTCCTTCTGCGCCTCTTGTTACAGCGCCAGCCCCCGTACCCGCTGCGCCCGTTCCTGGCCCCGTCGCTGCGCCCCTTGTTCAAGCCGGCATTCCTCCAGGTTACGGTGTTCCCGGCCCTGGCAAGACAGAGGTCCAGGTCCAGCAAGAGCAATTGGTGGCGCAAATGAGTGCGAAGTCGGGCATGACGCTTCAGTTCTCGGAGATGGCACTCTCTGGAAATGGATGGAACTTTGATGCGGCATGGCGAAACTTCGAGGAGCTCAAGGTATGATTTCTCTCATCTCCTCATGGATCTGTCGTTAGGTCATGCGAACTCTTGAGACGAGTTATACTAATATCTGTTTTTTCCAGGCTTCGGGGACGCTGCCCGCCAGTGCCTTCCTATCTGCGGCCTGACGGACTTGTTGCCTCGTTTCACCTCTTGCGCGTCTTTCTGTTCTTTTCTTCTCCACCTAGCTCGGACTCAACTACACGATAAAATTGCATGCGATCCCAGTTTGTTCCTGCGATCGTTAGGGTATCTGTGCCATGATGATTTGCGCACAGCCCAGTGGCCATCTGAAATTTTGTTGCATTGCTCAAAGCGAATGGGCAAACGGTTTAATGAAAATGTACTCTAGTCTCCAAACATATGAGCCTCCACAAGGCTATGAAACCACCACACGATGTCAAATCGCATTCCTAGTCCCCATTTAGCTTGTAAATTATACATCTACTCCCCCTACCTGCAATTTTTTTTAAGATTGGCGCCGTGATTGTATGTAGCAGCTCGATATCTCTTTTTATCATGAGCCTGGTGCGATGCTCCACAAATCGGCTCAACGCCAGTTGCCAAAGCGGCCAGGCAGCCTCCGCCCTCCCCGAGCCATCGGCGCGCCCGCAGGAGACTCGCGACCCGCTTTCAACCAGCTCCCCAAACACCTCAGCTGTGTCTCCCTCCCCGCACGCCCGTCTCCTATGGTTTGCAGTGCTCGTCAATTGACCAATCTGGACTTGAACCTGAGGCTCAGGATGAGGATTGCTTGAGCGGTCCATGGAATGACTGCAATCACTGTTTCAAACACCGGCCGCATGCCGCCGGAAGAGGTGTCTCCCCAAGATGCTTTGGATGCAGGTACGGGGACACGAGTGCTTCCTCCTGTCTCATGAATGATCTTGAAATCGCTGACCCAGTCTGTCTCCTAGCGGACTATGACCCAATCGAACATTTGAACGCCATATTCTCCCATCCTTCCACTCTTTCGTCCGTGTCCCAGGTCACTCAGACCCTCCATTCTTACGAAGATGAATTGGACAGCGAGATCAGCGCCTTGGTGGAAGAGCAAGTCACATCCAATGCGGACAGCGTCGAGAGAATCCAGACAGCGAAAGTTGATCTGTCGGAACTGTTCAAGAAGATTGACGATGTGCGCGAGCGCGCCCTGAAGACGGAACAGGCCATCACCGACATGACCGCTGACATCAAACAACTGGACAACGCGAAGAAAAATCTCACATTGTCCATGACAGCCCTCAAGCGGCTGCAAATGCTGACGACTGCATATGATCAGCTTCAAGCTCTGAGCCGGACACGGCAGTACCGAGACTGTGCGCAGCTTCTCCAAGCCGTCATTCAACTCATGGCCCACTTCAAGTCGTATCGGTCGATCGATCAAATCGCAATCTTGAGTCGGAATGTGGCAGATGTTCAACGAGATCTCTTGGAACAGGTCTGCGAAGATTTTGAAATTGCCTTTGCGAAGGGTGAGGTCACTCAGAAGCGCGGGATCCTTTCGGAGGCATGTCTTGTGGTGGACGCGCTGGGTGACCACGCTCGATCTCGACTGGTGACCTGGTATTGCAACACACAACTGCGTGAATATCGACAGGTCTTCCGGAACAGTGAGGAAGCTGGGTCACTGGACAACATTTCGCGCAGATATTCTTGGTTTCGCCGAATTCTGAAGATCTATGACGAGGAGAATGCGGCCATCTTCCCGGCTGCTTGGCGAGTCAACGAAATACTGGCCAATGTCTTTTGCGAAGGTACCAGGGATGATTTCAAGGGCATTCTATCCCGGTCAGTGCGCAGTGGGCAGACGATCGATGTCAACTTGCTGCTTTCCTGCCTGCAAGAGACTCTTGATTTCGAGCATTCCCTAGAGAAACGATTCGCTCCGTCCCGTCCATCAACGGATACGTTTACCTCGACTACAAACGAAAATCCACTGTTCAGTCAGTCAATTTCCGAGGCTTTCGAGCCATATCTTAGCGTTTGGGTGGACGCGCAGGATAAACAGCTAGCGGCGCTCATGCCGAAATACCGACAACAGCCACTGCGAGCCCCTGACGAAGAATTCAACTCCCATATTGTCATTGCCTCCTCAACTGAACTTTTCACATTCTACCGTCATTCTTTGCAACAGTGCGCCAAACTCTCGACCGGAGGCAGCTTGGCTGAGCTGGCCAAAGTCTTTGCCAAGTACCTGGATATGTACGCCCAACAGGTGCTTCTGAACTATATCAGCGAGAGGCCTACCGGTCACACCCCCTCTAAAGTGCCGGGCCTTGAGGATTTGATCTCCGTTCTCAACACTGCCGACTACTGCTACACTACCTGTAATCAATTGGAAGAGAAGATCAAAGATCGACTGGATGAAACGCTCAAGCAGTCGGTTGATCTTCAGAGTCAGGCTGACTCCTTTATGGGCATTGCCTCTGCGGCAGTTCGAGGCCTTGTCCGGCGAGTCGAGGTTGAAACCGAGCCTAGCTGGCGAGAGATGCGCAATACCCCGTGGGGTAAGCTGGAAGCAGTGAGCGATCAGAGCTCCTACGTGAGCGAGCTTCTTTCACGTACGAAATCAAAGGCCTCGGAGATCTTGGATCTGCTACATAAGCAGCAATACGCCCGAGCTTTTTCAGATCATCTAGTCGAATTGATGTCGAGCTTGTTCATCAGCAACGTCTTCCTGTGTAAGCCTGTGTCGGAAACAGGCGCGGAGCAGGTATGTCTCCCTCCCTGACCCCGGCATGGTTCGACTATAACTCGGTGGTGTACTAACCCCTTCTTCCAGATGCTCCTCGATTCGTATACTCTCAAGAGCGGGCTCACCTCCCTCTTTCCTTCACCTGCTCCTGCAGGCTTTGTGAAACGTGTGAACAGCAGCTTCTTCAAAATTGAGACTTTGCTCAAGACGCTCCAAGTCCGCCCGTCACCTCCCGAGGCCTTGGTTCAAGCATACCTCATCCATATCGCAGACAGAAACAACAATAACTTCCGCAAAATCCTTGATCTCAAGGGAATTCGTAGCCGTCAAGAACAAAACCATCTCGTCGAGCTATTCCAGGTCCACCGTGCCTCCGATCGTTTTGCGTCAACTCTCCAGCAAAGCAATCCCATTCTCACTACTCTGCAGGCTCCTGCAGCGAGCACCACCGGATCAGTCTCGCACGGATTGGGATTGGGCGGTTCCGGATCCATGCCCTCCCGATTTGATGCCTCAATGCTCGGCTCGGCGATCATGTCTGCCGCTAAAGACGGCGTCGATCGATTCGGCAACCCTAGTCTCGGCGCGCTTGGATCGTCGGGTGCAGCCGGGGCCACGGGCTCTTCGTCGTCTACTTCGGGGCTCGGTGTTATGTCGGGCACGGCCTCTCCTGCGCCAAGTGCATCCGCACAGCAATCTGCTGGCTCTCAAAATCCATTGGAGCTCTCTGCTGCCGGCAATCTGAATGAGAATCTGAAAAATATTGGCAAGTTCTTCCGTCGAGATCTCGGTGGCTTTGGAGGTCGATTCGGACGTGGTACCGATGATACTTAATAAGAATGTCGCATCAATTCACGCGACCGTCCTATAAAGTCATAAACACGATGGAGATGAAAGCTATCCATGATTTGAATTGTCGCTTGGATGGCTGCCACCATGCCGATGCCGGTTTAGGATGTCTAGCTCTATTCTCAAACCCCAGCCCATGCTCATATGCTGATCACCGCTCACTCAGGGTTGCCTTGAAGACCAAATCTTTCTGAATGCGGTTACTTGGCGGCGAACGAAACGCTCTGCTCGGCCCAAGCTCATTTTAATCCCTTTATCAAGTCTTTAGAAAGACGTCTTTTACCCTCAATAATACCAGTCCCCGATTACACTCTGATCACAGAGGCTGACTACTTGGACATTCTGCCTTGAAAATTCCTCCTCTCTTTATATGTTCAGAAGACAGGTCCACGTCTTGGACACATGATATTGTGTCGAGGGAAGCTCGTCATTAAGTGGAGGACGGATACGTGTGTACTGCGTAGCGCTCGCTTTCCAATCCTCAGGTAGATAGGTAGATTTTGATCCTGTCAACTGCGTGTGGAGGTCTTCTCTCTTTGCCCAGGGCTTGATCTCATGCATACGTGGTGGTTGTGGGCCATCTGGCTACCAGGTTTGTCTGATAAGCTGGAGTACATGTGACCACTGCCGGACGAGTTCTTGGTATTGGTGAGGGATCCTCTACTTCGAGTCAGAATCTATGGAAGAATTGATTATGCATGGACGAGTTCCGAGATTGTCATTTGTTGATTTGAGCTAACTATTCTCCTCCTCACAACTCTGTGCATTCGCGACGTCATGACATATTACCAGCACAGAAGCCTACGAGGATGCTACGAGAGTGATAAAGGGGCAAAGAAAGCCGGCACAGATGAGGAAACCTGGAATCTGATCAAATATTAGCGATTGCCATCCACGAATTAAAATGTAGAAAATGCGAGACAGAACAAAAGCAAGGCATGGCGTCAGCAAAAAATTAGAGTGTTGTTGTTGCGTTTTTTAATCGTCAGCGCGGTCTCACGGGAGACACTTGCTCGGGGTTAAAAATCTTTCATCATTCGCCAGGGATGATTTGGAGGAGTTTGCAAGATAATGAAGCAGAAGAGGAAAATAAACTGCAGAACAAGACAAAGGCCGAACTCACCATTTATTGGACCGAATTCATGGAACGTCATCTCTACGAACCATGATCGTGTTAAGGTGAGTAGAATGTCATGCCAGTCATGAATGTCTTCTTTTTTTTTCTTTTCGATTACTCGTCTCTTTTCAGGACAAGGTCGAATAGAGATATCTAACAAAAGGCATTTTCAAGACGCGCTTAGTCGAAAAGACCGAAGCCCATGTCGTCGTCGGAAGCCTCCTCCTCCTCAGCGGGGGCGGCAGCGGCGGGAGCATCACCACCGGAGGGAGCGGCAGCGGCGACAGGGGCAGCGGAAGCGTAGGCCTCGGGGTTGGCGATGCGGTCCTTGAGGGCCTCGATCTCGGGCCAGCTGATCTCGGTCTCAACAGCAACGGCAAGGGCCTTCTTGTAGGTGTTGATGAGGGAGTGGATGACGGAGGGCAGGGTGGGGATGTTGGTGGCCAGAGAGACAGCGGTGATGGTGGCAATAGCCTGGCTGAAGGCCTTGAGGAGCTGCTCATCATCGATGTCAAGGACATCGGCACCGAAGGTCTGACCCTGGTCGTAGACCTGAACAATGCTCATACCATAGGTGAAGGGAGAGATGTTCAGCAGGTTAAGCAGGGCAGCCTCGGAGGCACCGACCTTGTTGCCGGCCTCAATGAGCTTGAGGTCGGAGACAATTTCGATGGTACCACGAGCAATCTTGGTGGGGACACCGAGAGCCTGGAAGAAAGAGGTCTTACCGGGCTCCATACCAGTGTTACCACCGGGAACCCAGACATCATCGGGAGCAATGGCACCAGCACGGGCAGGGGCAGCGACACGGTTGGCAAGGATCTTCTCCTTGACATCCTTCATGTCACCGTTGGTGAAGATGAAACCAACGTTACCTGAAATACGAAGAAAGATCAGCAATTGAAAGGCCACAAATAAAAAGCGCGAGTTGCACTCGATTTGCCGGTCACGGTTTAGACTCACCCTTGACGAAGGGCATCAGACGCTCGAACTCGGGGTTCTCGGTGATGAAGCCCTTGAGAGCACGGCGAACCATGGTGTTCTTGCCCATCAGGACGACAGCCTGGCCACGGAGGGCAATACGGATCTCGTGCATCTGCTGGGAGCTGACATTGTCGACACCGACAATGAAGACGGTGCGGTACTCATCGAGAAGGGCCTTCAGCTTATCGAAGTAAGCGGCCTTGGTTGCGGACTTGCCCCCCATTTCTTCTTATTTGATCTGAAGAGAGGTTGTTTAAGGACAAGGGCGATGGAGTGTTGGTGGTTGTTCAAAGAGAGAGTTCCGCAGGGACTTCCATTTTGTGGATTTTTTTTGTGGTGCGGCTTCGGTTAGTGTGTGTCACGTGACATTGGTTCGTGGTTCCATTGTTGCGAGAACTCGAAAACGGATGGAGACAGTGAGAAGGGAAGAACATACGCATTTGTGATGAACGAGGCATTGACTGGTCTAATTGCTTGAAATTTGTTCTCATTGACCACGAGCACTTTCATCGGTGCTTTGTTCGAGGTGTTCAGCGCCTCATCCACCCTCCGCTACGCTGACCCAATTTTGCCCAAGGTCTTGCGGCAAAGATTCATTCATGGCCAACTTTCAGCACCCTTTTCAAAGCTTGACGGCTGTCAGACGGCAATCCCAAGGTCTTTCTGACGTGCTCATAAGCTCTGCAGGACCATATCTCTACTCTTATGTGGCGGAGAGCGGTCAGCGCCTCGCGGTATGGCCCAAGCAGATAAACACTAGTCACACAGTAGCTCCTCTTTCTACTTCTGAGCTGGATGATCAGGCGCCACCTGAGAAAAGGATAAAGCTTTCCCCGTCCGAAAATGGAGCGGAGAGCAGTCCAGTGACAAGCAATGATGACTCCATCCCCACTTCTCCAACGTGGACAAACATCCCCGTCGTGCTGTCGACTTCCAATGGCAAGCATGTAGTAGCTTTGACTGCCGAAGACAAGTGCATTCGGGTCTTTGAGATCGGCCAAGCTGGCGAGTTCACACAACTCAGTGCTCGGTATGTATCAACAGTCTAGTCACCTTTCTTGGAAGCGCTTTTCACTGACGTCCTACGAAGGACCATGGCCAAGAAGCCATGTGCTTTGGCGTTGGCTGCTGATGACCAAATCATCTTGTGTGCCGATAAGTTTGGCGATGTCTATTCCCTTCCGCTGGTCCCGGGGGAGTATGTGAAGCCCAGGGCTCAAGTGAAAAAGACGAAACCTGTTGCAACCCCACTCACTGTGCATTCGAAGCGAAACCTCCGTTCGCTTGAGCAGCAGCACCTCCAAGCGGAGCGCGCTGAAAAGGCCCAAGAAGAGGCTGAGGAGAAGACGGCATTGAACTTTGAACACCAGCTAATTCTTGGCCATGTGTCTATGTTAACTGATATCGTGGCTCTCACCCTACCCGGCCCTGAAGGTGGCGTCTCACGGAGCTATATCCTCACCGCAGACCGTGACGAGCACATTCGTGTATCCCGTGGTATTCCTCAGGCCCACGTAATCGAGCAGCATTGCCTGGGCCACACTTCGCTAATCAGCAAACTCTACGTTCCTCCCTGGGCCCCTCATGTTCTGGTATCCGGAGGCGGTGATGGTCACCTTTTTGTGTGGAACTGGAGCGAGGGTCGAATCCATCAAACTGTGCCCTTGGAGGGGGTATCTGAGGACGCAGTTGTCAGTGGGATATGGGGATTTGTCTTCGACAATGGCTCTGAGTCTGCGCGAGTCATTCTGGTTGGTATCGAAAGGTATGTGAATCTTTTGGGAATGTGGAGGGGAAAATATCACTCACATAATGTATAGCTCGTCGCGCCTTCTCTGCTACATTCTTGAGGATGACTTCAGACTTTCATCACGCGGCAGTGTCCAATTTTCTGGAAATGTGCTCGATCTCGTCCAAATCGGTCCTAGTGGTTCCATCGTCGTGTCTGTCGATGCCGTGCGTGAACCAGGCACTGTTGGATCTTGGAAAACAAGTGTTGCCTCGCCTCAGCTTCTGGCTGAACGTCTTCAGCTCGGATTGTCCTCCGGTGTGCTGAGTATGGTCGTTGATCAAGACTCAGTGACGGCAAGCATCAATGCTGCTGGGACCACAAATATTCCATCGGCAATCGACGCAAAGCAAAGGAAGGCCATCGACGACACCCTTTACAACTTGGGTAATCTCAGGAAGCGAACTTTCGATGACTGATGACAAAAGTCCCCAGCGGCCATCTGCCTGGGAGAGGCGATGGGAAGGCTACAGTCATGATTGTTCTCCGAGGCGGATTGGGTTTCGGTGTCAGTTGGACTTTTTGGCCAGTGTGCTTGTAGAGATGTTCGGCGTGGAATTCATGGCAGTAAAGTAAGCCTTGTGGCGACTTACGTAGGGTGTCAGCTTCGCAAATTACATACTCTGCGTCTCTCCTTTGCTCGTTGCCACTCTTGTTTAAGCTATTTTCTGTCCTCTAAGGCTTCCTAGCTGTTGTCAGCAAGGCTTGGGTTCCATTTCTGAGTAATAGCATCTGACGGTACTGGCAAGTGGGCACCGCCGAGATTCATATGTCCAGCCATGGCTTTCACTTATGCAGCGAGCAAAGCGGATCGCAAACTTAAATCAGATATAAGTATCCCAGTAGATGCAGGCCTATTTAAGTGATGTGCGGTCATCGGTAATGATCAACTGGAACGGTCTTTTTCCCCTGGTGTGTTCAAAAATGACACATCTACAGGTTCCTCTGGCCGAGTTAAAAAGGAAGGGGGACGAAAGGGGAAAACTGGCAAAAAACGGGTGGATGAGATTAGGCTGGACGTTTCTCATATTTGTTTGTATAACACGAGCCCAAAGACTCTGCAAAACGACAACGACGCGATTCGAACGCGCGCGACCGAAGCCATCCGCTTAGCAGGCGAACCCCTTAACCACTCGGGCACGTTGTCTGATGACGATTGAGGGAATTCTTGGCTATATATATGGACTTTGGTGTTAGCTCCTGTGGGTCTGTACCTGACACGTTGCACGTGCCCGTGTCAGTCCCCCATCAAAGACATTCGCACACCTCGGGCGGCCGTCCCCAGACCGCCTACCCAGAAAATAGCACCTTCCCAATTTCAGGCAGAATCAACACTAACATCAAGACGAACGTAAAAGGTCATTAGTGGTACTTAATGTGACCAAAGTCCTGGATGGAGCTAAAGTCAGCTAATTGACAGATCCCGTGGGTATACCCTTGACCGCTCGACCAAGGTCTATATCTGATGAAGTGACGGGGTCGTAAAATAGCTACGAGAACGTGGACGCAGACTACGTGTATATCTACGGGCACCCATGAATATGAAGGTCTCGCTACCTCGCAATAGTTGATCGATGAAATACTACCCTACACTTCAATCTAGGTTGGACTACGGAGATGTAAGAAGACCACCAACAACGGGCTGTATGAGGTATAGATGTACACAGTACATGGAAATGCTGCGGATAGCCAATGCCTTCAAGCACCGTGAGTGTAGTATCGTAACGCAATTCTCACTGTCATTAGGGTACCGGGATGTAACTCCGCGGTATTTTGTGGCAGGGTGTCGACGAGTCCTAGGTGGTACGTCAGATCCACAAAAAGAAGCCTAGAACTCGAGTCACCAGCTGGAGTAATCTGATCTAAAGATGATCATCAGAATTTGCTCGACACATTAGTTACGATTCTGCGTTGACAGGAGCAAATTAAGCTAGGGTAACAGGCCATCGCTGCCTCTGTGCCTCTCAATGCCTTTATCACTGCTATCAAGTCTCAAGAGAAACAGACGGAAGCATGGCTAGGGTGTGGGCGGTCTCGAAGATATCATAGATTCGCAAGATGCAAGTCAAGCGAACAGGCCCCTGCTCCCTCAGTTCTCAACGTCTGAACTGAAGAGGCCCAATTCAAAAAAGTTGACCTGCAGCGGGAAAAGAAATCTGACTATCGTGGACTCAAAAAGTAAACTGTATCGTCACCTGCAGGATTCGAACCTACGCTCACGAATGAACGCCCTTAAACACTTCACAGAAGACTGATGAAATAGCAGGGGCGCGCCTTAACCACTCGGCCAAAGTGACTTTGTTGATGGAGGACTGAATTTGTTTGGCTCCCTGATTGAGACCGGATCCCCAAGAGAGATGTGTAGATATTCTCTTCGGCCCTCCATCACACCGCCTACCTAAAATATATTTATCACCATTTTATTCAGGCACATGAACGTCATCACCATCCAAAGAAACCGTACACCTACGCGCTTTTATCTGACATCACAGAAACATAGGGTGAGAGTGAAGCTCGTTGTATCCTCACCTTTAGTATTCTCGTTCTTCCACAAAAAACTGCATGGGCAACTTGGTGTGGATCTCCTCAGACATGAGGAGTTACAAAAAGAACGTCACCTGCAGGATTCGAACCTACGCTCACGAATGAACGCCCTTGTGAACTGCCGTCGAGAGACGAAGAATAGCAGGGGCGCGCCTTAACCACTCGGCCAAAGTGACTTTTCTTGTGCAACATCTTGAAATAGTAAAACCATGAAGCAAAGAAAACCTTTGGAAGTGAAGTCAAGACCCCGGATCATAGAGAAGATGACCTGATCACATGGCTATTGGTACCTGCCCGGGCAGCACAGTATGACTCGGCACAGAAGATGACAACAAGTATAGGTATGGAGGTGATAGTAGAGAACGAATCTCCTTAATCAACCGATTTTCATCTGGTCGTCCTCACCACATGTTGTCCTTCAATGATTGCCGCCTCAGGCCGCCCTGCACTAACTTGCGCCTCGATAGAAGTCGGTGATCATGCTTGCTCCTTATGTTGTCCTCTCTCCCTCCATGCTGCAGCCATTACTGTCACCACTGCCTAGCGCAGACCGGATTTGACCTCTGTCGCGCATTCCTCTCACCTGTGGGTGGTGTCATATGGGAGTTGGCATTGAGCCGTGATCTGGTGCCGCGGGACAGAACTCAGTGATCCTGGACTAAGGAATCGGAAAGTATGGACCGTCAGAACATAGAACTTCCTAGGTCTGGACCCCCAAATAGCGATCTGTTTCTCAATAGTTCAATCCCATCTCGCAGGTTCATACATCCTAGAAAAAATTCCACCTACTGCCTTTTGGGTTAGATTCGTTCCCATCCGGTACACACCTTACGCATGTACCCTGAGTCGCGCAGTAGCCTGTCTCAGCTCCAAGCCCCAACTGATTTAAAAGCACAAGAGAATCCTGCACACTCCGGTCAATCTTTTCAATATCATGACACATAGTGGAAAGTCGCTTCTACTTGCTGCACAAGTCGACGTGCCAATCAATTATCGATATTTCCCCACTGGTGGGGAAGTGATCACCTCAATCAAGCATTCCGATAACACAACATATACGAGAAATGTGGCAAAATTGCCATAAGAAGACAACGTGCCCGAGTGGTTAAGGGGTTCGCCTGCTAAGCGGATGGCTTCGGTCGCGCGCGTTCGAATCGCGTCGTTGTCGTTTCTTTTTAGCCTCTTCGCTTCATCCTTTTTGATTGACTCATGAGTTTTATTTTTAAAAAGAATCAAAATAAAAGCAGAAATGATTAAACACCACCAACGAGGTCTCCGAATCTATATCTGACCTCTGTTTCCCCTCTCTTTTGTTGCTGATAAAAATCCCTCCGATTTCCTGTAGATCTTTCGTATGCCTAATGAAACTACGATAACTCAGCCAAGCCTCCCGCGAGGTCCTCGGCTGACCCAAGTCCCGCACATCCACAGCTTCCGAACATTTTCTTCACACGTCAACGAGGAGTCACCATGCAGGAACAATTTGAACCCCTCAAGAATGATCTGCTGCTGCGGGCTGCGCGAGGTATTTGTCTCTTTCACTTTCCCAACTAGAACGTCGCTGACCCAACAAATGCAGGCGAGAAGGTGGAGCGCCCACCGATGTGGGTGATGCGTCAGGGTAAGCTTGAACCCCGCCAATTCCGAATTGCCCTCCGACTGCCAGGCAAGCTCTCCCGAAAAGCCATTGGATCTGACACTCTTGTTTCTACTATGTAGCTGGTCGTTATCTCCCCGAATATCATGAAGCAAAGGCCAACCGTGACTTCTTCGAGTGCTGCCGCTCGCCCGAGATTGCCTCGACCCTCACTATTCAGCCAATCGATCGCTTTGAGGGCCTCATTGATGCGGCCATTATCTTCTCAGACATTCTGGTCATCCCTCAGGCTATGGGAATGGTCGTGGAAATGGTTGACAAAAAGGGCCCTCATTTCCCCGAGCCTCTGAAGTCACCCACGGATGGCCAGTATGAAAAGGTGATGGCGAAGGATGTGGACGTGAAAGGAGAGCTGGACTACGTGTACAAAGCGATCTCCTTGACACGGCTTAAGCTGAAGGGCCGTGTACCCTTGATCGGATTCTGTGGCGCCCCATGGACGCTTCTGTGCTACATGGTCGAAGGTGGGGGCAGCAAGATGTTCGTGCAGTCAAAGACGTGGGTTTACAAGTACCCAAAGGAGTCACAGGCCCTGCTGCAAAAGATCGCTGAAATCTGTGTGGAGTACCTGGCTCTCCAAGTTGCGGCGGGCGCTCAGTTGGTACAGGTCTTTGACTCCTGGGCTGGCGAGCTGTCACCTGCCTCCTTTGCCTCCTTTTCTCTCCCATACCTGCGCTATATCTCTGCCAACCTTCCCACTCGCCTGAAGGAGATGGGATTGGAGCCCGTTCCTATGACTGTGTTTGCCAAGGGTGCTTGGTACGCCCTGGAGGACCTGTGTGAGTCCGGGTACAACGTGGTCGGTCTGGATTGGCTCCATGACCCGGCTGAGGCCTTCAAGGTCGCCAACGGTCGAGTTGTCATTCAAGGCAACGCCGATCCCGGAATGCTCTACGGCAGTCGGGCTGCCATTACCGCTACTGTGGAGCGCATGGTCGAGGGATTCCAAAAGGGCAAGCAGGGCTGGATTTGCAACCTTGGCCACGGTATGTGTACATGATCTCCGACCACTTTCAGATCTCGAATACTGATATCGGCACAGGCATCACCCCATTCGTGAACCCGGATGACCTTAAATTCTTCTTCGAGGAAGTACACCGCCTGACGAAATAGCTTGGTCCATGTGACGGCTCTAAAGTTGACAAATCGCCCAAATTCCGATAAGAGGCATTCCGCCAAGCACGGAGAATTCGAATGGGGTCCGAGCTAGAATCATCTTTGGAAAATCTATATCCATTTCAATGTATCATGCTGTCTGAACAGAATTAAACGGAAATGTCCTCGTTCCTGTTTCGTGTGCACTGCAAGTCAGCGTCCTCATCGCCCCAATCGGATCACGTATTCTAGGATTGTGCGATTGCGCGAGATCTGACTTACCATAGTTCAGGCTTCTCTTTCATGAACTTGGCCATCAAATCCTTGCACTCCTGATTGTCCAAGTTGACGACCTGCTTGCCCTTGTTGAGCAGGAGCTCCTCGCCACCCACGAAATTCTCATTCTCGCCGATCACGACGCGCTTGATCTTGTAGAGAATGCATGCGCCAGTGCACATATCGCAAGGGGACAGGGTCGTATACATGGTTGCGCCCTCGTAAGCCGACGCGGGCAGACGTCCGGAGTTCTCGAGAGCAGACATTTCGGCCTGGAGCACCCTCTTAGCTCACTGGAACGGTCGACAAAAGGCCCGCCAGAAACACTCATCTGAAGCAACGTTTCCCGAGTCGACATTGACTTACATGCAAAACAGGGCTGCCCTTCTGCACACGCATGTTGTGGCCTCGTCCCAGAATCTTACCATCCCGCGAGACTAGACAGGCACCAATGGGGACGCCGCCTTCGGAGGCACCTTGCTTAGCCTCCTCCAATGCAGCAATAAAACCGGGGTCTTGCTCCATGGTGATGAATACTGTGTTCAAGAGAGGTTGCTTAAAGGAAGGGGGGGGGGGTTGGACGGGTGCAATTCGGAGAGAGTGAGAAAGATTGCAGAGCTATGAGAGGGAAAGGGCAGGGGAAGAGAGTGGGGGAGGGGGGTTCAATGACTCTACAAGTTTTTATCTGGAGCCCACTGGAGCCCAGTACGTGTTGAGCTCTCCCGTGGAGACCATTGATAATGATTCGAGACGAGTAATTGGAGAATTTGGAGACCAAGTCCCGATTGCCGAGCCGGATCGTGGGGGGCAAGGGAAGAACCCGTCTATCGATAAGAAACGTGGCGGAAGCGTGGCACAGAGGGTCCTGTCAGCCTCACCCTGCAGTCCCTTCAGCTGTCTACATGTAGTACTCTCTGTAGATGTATAATCTGTGGGGACCGAGTAGCAGACGACAAATAGCCTATAAAAGAGCAACTCTGCACCTGCGAGATCATTTTTAGCAGTCGATTTCTAGCAGTTTTTGAGGCCATGAACTCGTCAATGAACTCAGGTCAACAGCATGTACGATGGCATATCTATGTGCAGTGCCCTATTGAAGATACTTGTACACCTTCCGTCTCCAGAAAATACGTCGCACCTAAGCCTTGCAAATATTTGATGTCCTCGGAAGTGACAAAATTTCCAATTTTATTGATGCAGACTGTACACGGGCAATCCTACAACTAGTATCCGCATCTAGGTATGCTCCTGTAGCTGCCGTACCATTTCTTCGCTTCAACGGGTGTATAGGTGGTTTTACGTACAGATGATCATAGTGAAGAGAGAGATAAAACATACTTAGCTAAGGTTTCACCCTGTCATTGCACTTTATCAGACACAGTGCATGTCTATGTTTCAAATGTCTTGGTGCCGATATTGGTATTGATTCAATCCGCCAGAGTTGAAAAGGCGATATCATATAGAAAGGCGGTGTAGGGTGCGGCCAATTGAGGTGGTCCGGTTCGCCGAACATCTTTTGGGGGAAGGACTGTCCATCGCAGCTTCCAATGATGTCCTTCCTGCCCCCAGATTCGCCCCTCGGCCACAAATCTTCGGAACTTTTGAACAAATTTTGTTTCTGCCGCCACCAGCATCAGCATCGGCTTGTGATACAGTATTGTAACCCCCGATACTGCTTCAATGCGTCTTCATTCTTTATCCCGTCTAGACTACGGTAGCTCACCAGTGGATGGGTCGATCATCGCCTTCAACGCCGGAATGCACTGAACAAACCTGCTTTCTGAACAGTCACGCGGGCGAGGTAGATAATCCACATGAAGGTCTGATACACTAGTACCTGTAGTATACAGCTATACATCCAATAGTGCGCACATATTCACATGAGCATCTGTTCAAAAAGTATGAGAGCTAGGTGGTGTCTTGAACAATACTGTAATACCACGGAGAATCTCTGCGAAATCCATCGAAACTCACAGAATCCCGTCGAAGTCAGGCTCGGACCATCTGCTCTGCGCTGCCCGAGATGAAAGAAACCGCCAGAAGGCACATACTTGACAATCGCCTCACTGGGTGAAATATAGAAAAAGCCTGGGCCTCAGTCACGCTGAACAGAATCTTTTGAATTTGGGACCCCTTTCTTTATTTCACGACTTTTGGCGAGGTTGATATCTCGGAAGCCAGCGTCCACCGTCATTGCTTTTACTTCTTCGTCGCGGCAGTACACTCTTGGCCTCGTAATTTATTTCGAGCCAATTACACTATCTATACGGCTGTTCCTGGGAAAATTACTGTTACTCAGCCGTCGGGCCAAGTTCTTTTGTTCTTTATTATTCCAGGCCCTTATCCCAAAAAAAGCGAAACAATATTCTTCTCTCTCTCTCTCTCTCTTGTTCCCCTCATCTCCCCCTCCTTCTCATCCCAGCGGGCCTGCAAAATCTCTCCTGTAGCTGCTTGCTTTTGAAATTTCTTCTGTCGTCTCGTGTTGTCAGCGGCTCGATTTTCTTCACCTCCTTCACCCGTGGCTGATTAAGGATCCTATTCGCCTTTTCTCCCCCTCCTTCATCCATCACCTCAACACGACATCATGGTCAAGGAGACTAAGTACTATGAGTGCCTGGGGGTAAGTCGCAGTGACTCCACATTTGACAGCAGAAAGATACAGAAACTGACCGAGTGTGTTTCGGCTTATCAATCAGGTTGACCCTTCGGCCTCCGAAGCCCAACTGAAGACCGCCTACAGGAAGGGTGCGCTCAAGTTTCACCCAGGTATGTGACACCTCCGACCCGAAGATTCTGTGGCTGAATGGCTCCTGTGGGTTCGCCAGCTCAACTGACTGACACTGCGTGCGTTTCAACCGTTTCACAGACAAGAACAAGGACAACCCCGAGGCCGCTGAAAAGTTCAAGGAGCTGTCGCACGCCTACGAAATCCTGTCCGACTCCCAGAAACGTGCAATTTACGATCAGTATGGCGAAGAGGGCTTGGAGGGTGGTGGTGCCGGTGGTGGCATGAACGCCGAGGACTTGTTCTCCCAGTTCTTCGGCGGCGGCGGTGCCTTTGGTGGTATGTTTGGTGGTGGTATGCGCGACACCGGCCCCAAGAAGGCCCGCACCATTCACCACGTCCACAAGGTCAACCTGGAAGACATCTACCGCGGCAAGGTTTCCAAGCTGGCCTTGCAGAAGTCTGTCATCTGTTCCGGCTGCGAGGGCCGTGGCGGTAAGGAGGGTGCCGTGAAGGAGTGCACAGGCTGCAATGGTAGTGGCATGAAGACCATGATGCGCCAAATGGGTCCCATGATTCAACGCTTCCAGACCGTTTGCCCCGACTGTAACGGCGAGGGTGAGATCATTCGTGATAAGGACCGTTGCAAGAAGTGTAACGGTAAGAAGACCGTTGTTGAGCGCAAGGTGCTTCACGTCCACGTTGACAAGGGTGTGCGCGACGGTCACAAGATCGAGTTCCGTGGTGAAGGTGACCAGATGCCCGGTGTTATGCCTGGTGATGTTGTCTTCGAAATTGAGCAGAAGCCCCACCCTCGCTTCCAACGCAAAAACGACGACCTGTTCTACCAGGCTGAGATCGATCTTCTGACTGCTCTTGCTGGTGGTTCCATTCACATCGAGCACCTCGACGATCGGTGGTTGACTGTGAACATTGCTCCCGGCGAGGTTATCGTTCCTGGTAAGTGTTTTTGCTGCACAAAATTGGCCCCCCTTTTCATTTTCAAGACATTCCTCTTTTTCTTGATACTCCATCATCAGTGAGCTAACAAATTTATGAATAGATGCTATCAAGGTTATTCACGGTCAGGGTATGCCTTCATTCCGCCACCATGACTTTGGCAACCTGTACATCAAGTTCGATGTCAAGTTCCCCGAGAAGGACCAGCTGCAGAACCTTGAGCTCCTCGAGCAGGTGTTGCCCCCACGCATGCAGCAGAACCAGCCCCCTGCCGACGCCATGGTTGAGGACTTTGAGCTCGAGGACATCGACTCCACAGAGAACTCCCAGGCTCGTGCCCACGGTGCCGCTGGTGCCATGGATGAGGACGATGATGATGTTCCCCCCGGTGCTGAGCGCGTCCAGTGTGCCTCGCAGTAAATGAATCACCTTCGTACATCGTCCTTTCTGATTCACTTCGGGAACGCCGATTTTTACGGCTCCAAAGTTTCTGGAGTCACCTTGACGAATTTCGCTTATGATACCATGTGAAGAGACATCCACAATGCCTCGTCATGTTCAACCGATGAAATAGAGATGTGTCTACAGCTGGGAATTTCTTTTCTTTTCTTTTCTTTCTTTCCCTTGGTTTCTTGTTATGATGTGCATGGGACAAAGTAATTCACTTCGCCGCTTCGCCCGTTTCTGCTCCACAATGGCGTTTGCTTTGAGGAGTTCGAAAGACCCGCTAGCCATTGCTTTTTTTTTTCAAGATTTGGTCCTGTTCTTTTTCGCCCAAGTACGTTAGTCTCTGAATACACATTCTCTGTTACGGAGTTCACTACGCCTTCAATGCCGACGATATTGCCTTTTGCCGTCTGCGTAGACAAGGAGAGCAGATGATGCGGCGCGATCTAGAGATCTTTTCGTTCCATTAATAGCTCATGATCGTACTTGGTACTTTCGTCAGTCAGTAGGGGCAATCCCTTGATCTGCCGAGTTGCGACTGTGATGGCTATAGATTCATAGGTTGTAATCGGTCGAGGTGTATTGTGCCTACATATGGTGTGCCAGTTGATCACCTGCAGGTGCATGCCTGATCATTTTCTTCGGCATTCGGTAGGAGTGTTTATCAATTACAGCCGGAGCCTGGTCTAAATCCACGCTACCTGGCTTCCTTAGCAGGGATATAGATATGGCATTTAGTTCTTGTTCCGTCTTTGCCCTTGTACATGATCGTCCACCAGCCTGTGAAGAGGGCTTCCAGGATTGGACAGGTACACGGATAATTAGCCATGATGACTTTGGGTCTTCTTATTCCAACATGGATGGACCTGATATTTCGAAAAGTGCCATTGCTGTCAAAGACTGGCCGTCTGTTTTTTTTTTTTTTTTTTTTTTTTTTTTTTTTTTTTCAGTTTATGACAAGCCGCTCATCTTCCAGGATAGAGCCTAAGCCTCGTGGATGGGCTGCTCAGGAACTGAGATGAATGAAGAGCAATCCTTGTTTGAATCCTGTATTTGGGTGAGTAGTAGGTTAGATGCTCAATCTTGAGACACTTTCATGTGCCATGTGTAGCTAGAACTGATACTTGCTGGCACGATTCAGAGTTTCATCAAGAGGTCACAGACTGTGATCACGTTGCAAGTGATAGGAATGGCCTGGCAGTTGATGCTGGGGGCATGCTTGGCCGAGGATCGAGTCATCTGGCGCGGGAGTGTCAATGGCCGTTGCCTTCTCAAACGTCTGAACAGATCATGTCCAACTCCGTGGTTATCATAGAAGATGTAGAAATACGTCCTCTTGCCGTGTCAGATCGAGGATATTGCTTAGTATAATATGGTTAGTGCACGAGTACGACCGACGAATACTCACGGGATCTTCTAATCCAGTCTCACGGGTACATGAAGTCTCAACTGGATATTATACTTACGATATAGTATGGCAGTAGTATGTAAGCCAGGCTGAACTTAACAACAGCCACGATTTGATCTCTCCTTCATGCTGCGTATGCTACTGGTGTTGAACTGTCCTTAGGTACTACGTAGCTATAGTACTGTAGCAGGCTGTTCACAAAAGCTTACTAATAATGCAGGGGGATACCCGGTATAGACATTAGGCTCCCTTGCACCCACAGGTGTTGGCAGGTACCTTGTCCCTGGTCGACGGTACCTGAGTTATCTGCTATCGTCAACTTTACGGAGGGGCCGCGATTCCACTCATTTCAACGAGAGCAACTCATCGCCTGATCCACACCGCGTGTGACTGTGAGCTCTTGGACTCATTGCCCCCCTCCGAACCGCGTGTCTCTCTTTCCACAACCCGCTTCACCAATCCACTCCTTTCTTTCCTCCTTGGCTTGCCCGTGATTCGACACCGCAGCCATCGGCCATCTGCCGGAATTGTCAAATCACCGCAGGAGGTCCCGCACCTGCTCATTTGGGAGAACTGTCAACATCACACGTCCATGGTCTCTGCCTTCCGCTCTGTGCCCCTTGAACTTCGATTTTGAGATCGCCACCGGCACCAAAACCGTCCTCTTCAAACACAAGATCGCAAGACCAAGCGCCTCATCCGCCGCAATGCCTCTCCCTCCGTCTCCCCTGAAACTCTCTCACCGCCGTCTCTCCGACGTGGACGACTTCCTCGTCTCTCCAGGCGCAGACGCTCCCAACGAATTCGCTCCCCACAGTCCAACGTCACCTCGAACACCTCGCTTTTCCGCGCCTTCATCCCCAGTCGCCTTTCGGCATGGCACAGGTGCCATGAATGGCTCGCATCGGGACTCGGTGGATTTCTCGACCGAGTCCAATGGCGGCGGCGGCGGTCTTGGAAATCTCGCCGATGAGCTGGCCGACGCATGGGAGCAAGAGGAAGACGGATATGATTATGCCTCGGGCCAGGAGATGAGCGCCGCGGGTTCGCAGAACATGGAGCACAGCGATACAGAGGATGGATATCTGCACCCGACATCTCAGATGCACGCACGTTCTCCGTCAACGGGTTCACCAGATCGGAAGAACCGGCTCCGAACGACACAGCTGCGACAACATCGGCGGCAAGAGTCCCAGTACGATGGATCAGATTACGGTAACGACTCGGATCTGGACGAAGTGGCGGAGATTTCTCCGTCATTAGAGATGCAATTGTCCGACATTGAAAGCCTTGCGCGTCGAGGCATTGAGAATAATGGGAGTGAACACGACCACATCATTCAGCGGACCGTCGAGGCACTCCGAGACCTTGGTGGACAAAGTGGTATTGAGAATGGCGCCATGCGGTAAGCGAGGAATCAATCCTGCCTGTCGCGTGAACATCCCCCTTCGTGCTCCCGTATACTAATTTTTCTTTTCAGGCTAATTACGGCTCACTCCTCGATCACATCGCACCTCACTCACCAAACGCGCACTCTCCAATCCTTAATTCACCCCCTCCTGTTCTCGCCATTCCCGCTCTTGTCCGAAGACGCTATTGACTCCCTCATGCCACTCATTGACGAAGGTCTTTTGCCAACCCTCCCATACCCATTCCCCGAGCAGTCCCGGCGTGATTCCCGGCCAGCCACACCGTCACAACAGAATGCCCAGAATCCCCTCATGTCTCTACAAGCCCTCGTCTCTCAAACGGCAGATCTCACCGCTTCTCTTCGCAGCCTTGGAGACACTCTTTACGAGTCCCGTCAGTTGACGGCCACGGCCTCTCGGCGCCTTCGATCTGCACGTGAGCTCGTCGCGGATATCAGACGGGAAGAAGAGAGCCGCGAGGAGGGCTCAAGATGGATCGAGCTGGGCGAATGGGACCGCCGTCTGGAAAGTCGCGAGGCAGGCCAGGAGTGCCGAGACGTTGTCAGCGGGTTTGAAACCGTCTGCGGGGAATGGCGCGAAAAATTGTTTGGGCCTTCACCCAAAGTGATTGCTGCCTGATCTCCGAGTGATCTGGTTCCAATATCAGCCATGGCGGCGAGGTTCATGATGCTGGAAGTGGGAAGGAAAGCAATTATCCTTCCGCTATCCGATCGTGATCCAAGCAGCTAACTATCTTTTTTTCTCAACTTTCCTTTCTTTTTTTCTTCGCCCCCCTTTCTTTGATATCCCATTTTTCCAACTGGCCAATTCACATTTTCCCCACTGGCGCGATTACACATAGCCACCACTCTCTTTGGGTGGTTGACCTGTCCATATTCCATTCGCTGCACCTTAGATTGATATAGCCATACTTACATACCCTCATAGAAGAAGCTTTGATACCAGCATTTTTTCTGTTCATATTTAGAGGCCATCCAAAACTCGCTCCACTGTCCCATTCATTCCACTCCCACCATCTCACCAGGATCAGAATCTCAGTAGACCCCGATGCAAGCGGGCAGCCCTTGGCGTATCCTAGAGAGAGAGCCCCTTCCATTTGACCGGGAAGACAAGATTGATCCATCAAATTTGTATAACACGCGCGCGGTGTTTGATCATATAGAATGAACTAAGCAGGTTTGACCCCCCTTCAACACATACATAAAGTTGTATCTGCCGGTCACCAGACACCAGACCAACCTAGTGAGCTGCCAGCCCTAATCATCTGGCGAGAACCACTCAGGTTTGTTCAGGGGCTCCCCCCCCCCCCCCCCTTCTTGGACACTCCATCTTGTGAACCTCTGATCAGACTTGGACTCAGGTCATAAGCCGTGCAACGCACGAGGTTGTGCCCTCGCGCACATGATATTAAGTCAAGGAAAGAACTACCGAATGGGTTGGAAAATATCTTCAGTAAAGGTTGATATTCGTTCGGGCAAAAAGGAGGTGGAGAGCTCGCTCACTACGGAATCCACGGTGAGCCGGGCAAGATTGTTTTTGGATTGCGGAACGAGGTTTGAGGCAAGCTCGCAACATTGGACATGAACCGCCCGTCCCCGAGGAAGGTCTACGGCAGGGTTGCTTCACGGAGGCACGTATTTCACGTTTCCTGCGATTAAGACCGAAAAGATATTCTACAAAGTAGACGTGATATCTGCTATCTAAATGAGGAAGCATCCGATCCAAGGAAAAGAAGAAGAAACCCCGTGACGAAGTAACCAGTAGATTAGAGCAAACAAATTTGAGCACGCAAACGGATACACAGACACAGGCACGTTAGATCGGAGGATGGGTTCAACATGCCATCGCGTGTGAAGAGGAAGAGAGAGAGGGACGAGAGACAGAGCAGGAACAAGTCCCGGCCAACGAAACAAGAGTCATTGCAGAGATGAGGGGTCATGAAGAAAGAAACATGCGCCGGATAGAATGAAAAAAAACTTTCCGAGTCACTTTTGGTTCGCTCCCTATAGGTCAAGGTGAAAAGAAGAAAACAAAAGGATCCATTTGTGCATCAAACTAAGACTGCTGCTGCTTCCAACGGGGCACCCACTTGCCGCCGCTAGGCTTCGACTCGTCGGGGTTGGCGGCAGGGGGAGCCTCGGACGTGGCAGAGGCGGGATCACGAACGTGACGGGGCACAAAGCGGTCGGTACGCTCCGGGCGTTCGAAACGATCGCTGCGCTCAGGACGCTCGAAACGATCAGAGGAACCGTTCTCACGAGCGGGGGGTGCGGAGCCAGAGGAGGCAGCGCCACGCAGGTGAGGTGGGACGTAACCGCCCTTGCGCAGGGGAGCAGGCTCCTCCCGAGCAGGCTCTCTGCGGACGGGCTCGGCGGTAGCACCGCTGGCCTCCTTGGCAGCCAGACGCTCTCTCCAGCCACCGCCACCAGCAGCAACAGCCGGACGAGAAGCAAGGTTGAGACGAGGTGCAGTGCGCTCTGAAGTGGGCTCGGGGATGGGAGCAGCACCACCAGTTTTGCGGGCATTGCGGCGAGCTTCGGCCTCTTCCTCGCGCTGCTTCTGTCGCTGAGCGATTTCGTCGAGTTTGCTGTACATTACGTTAGTCAGGGGATGAAAAGGGCAAAACTTGGGGGAGGGTCCTGGAACTAACGCTCGCTCTTCCTCGCGCTTGGCCTTCTCCTCAGCCAAAGCGCGACGGCGCTCCTCTTCGCGGGCAACCCGCTCTTCTTCCTCGCGAGCGGCGCGCTCTTCCTCCTCCTTGCGGCGGCGCTCGTTCTCCTCACGCTCCTGCTTCTCACGACGGCGACGTTCCGTAACCTCCTTAACACGCTGCTTCTTCTTGGCCTCGAACTCCCGCTCAGCAGCCTTGCGGCGCTTCTCGAACTCCTCGTGGCGTTTCTCAGACAGCTCCTTGCGGAAGCTGGAGAACTGTGGCACAAGGCGACCAAGGCGGTGCTTGAGAGCAACGGCTTCGGCGTGCTTTCGCTTAGCCTCCTTCAAGGTCTCAGCCTTCTGGGCCTCGTACAGCTCCATGTCGTGCTTCTTTTGAGCCTCATAATCGCCTGGGACGTGCTTGGCCTCCTCACGACGGAGGGCACGCTCCAAGTGGTCAATACGCTTGGCGGTCGCCCGCACACGCTCGTTGAGCTCGTTCTTTTCCTTTTCGAGATGGGCAAGCTTGATCGCACGCAGGCGGTTGGCGTCCAGCTCCTCAGGATCAAGCTCACTGATGTCCAGACCCTTGACACCAGTCTTGAGCTCCTCAAGCTGCTTCTTGAGTTCCTCGGCACGAATGCGGTCCTGCTCATCCTTAACGCGCTTGAGCTCACGGTCGCGCTGTTCATCAGCAAGACGCTGCTTCTCAGCTTCCTGGAGTTGCTGGGTGCGGATACGCTTGCGGGTTTCCTCTTCACGCTGCTTGCGGTTGAGAGCATCGGTTGCAGCCTCCTTCTTCTTGTCGATGATGACACGGCGAGCCAAGGTCTCCTCATGCTCCTGAGCAGCACCAGCCAGGGCGCGGGCCTGGGCGGCCTGCTTAGCCTGAGCACGAGCCTCGATGTAGGAGGGATCGACGTATTGGCAGGTAACGTGCAGAGTCTTGGCCAAACGGGCAAGCTGGAAGCGGGCAATGTCAGCGGGGGTGTGCTGCAGACGCTGGACTTCGCTCTCGGCTGAGCCAGCGCCGCTACCGGCGTGCATAGCCTTGGACGAAGAGAAAACGTCCGAGTCAAAGGTCAGGACACCAGAGATGTGGTCGACACGGATGGCCAGGTCACCCTTCTTGCAACCGTTCATGATGAACTTCTCGATCATGGCAGGGGTAATCTGGAAGGGGTCGGGGAATTGAGCAAGCTCGTAGACAAACTTGAGCTCGACGGACTCATAGACCTGAGACAGCTGCTGGAACAGGCGAGTGAGGATGACCTGCTGCAGAGGCACAACATACTTCTCCATCTCGGGATCAGCACCGATCTTGGTCAGGATAGGAGTGATCTTCTTGCAAATGGACAGCGGGTGGAAGTCGACCTCGAGGATGTTGTAAAGATCACGGATTTCAGGGCGAACACGCTTGAGAAGACCCTTGTTGAGTGCGTCACGGAAGAGAACATGGCGAGAAGGAGCCTGTGCCATGCCCAAAAGGTTGGTCAGACGGGTGTTCTTGTTCTTGCGGGCCTCGTCGACATCAACCAGAGCACCGCGGGAACGGGTGGTGCTGATCACGGGAATGGACAGAGCAGACAAGAGAACGAAGGAAGCAGCCTTGGTCATCTCAGCCTCGGTGACCGAAGGGTTTTCCTTCTTGCTGCTCTGGCCCGTGGCCAAAGCGATAGTGGAGAGACGGAGCAGGTTGTAGTAACGGTTCCAGGCCGCGGCGTGGAAGAGATAGTTCTCGCTGACGAGGAAGATACGAGCCAGCTTCTCGTAGTAGTTGGCCATCATCACGTTCTTGGCGGGACGCTTGCTCAGGTTCAGCAGAGTGTGGATGTCCTCGATACTGCGGAAGGCCTCCTGCCACAGCTCCAGCTCGACGGCAACGTTCAGCTGCTGGAAGCGAGTGTCGAGGTGACGCTGCAGAGTGTCGGCATCGCTGAGGTTGATGGCGTGCATCTGGGTGGAGTACTTGGCGGCATTCTGGACGTGGTTGCGGAGCAGCTCACAGAGACGGCGGAACTCTGTCTTGCGAGTGTACTTGAGACAGAACTGGAAGGCCTGAAGGGCGGTGGCCTGGTACATGATCTCGAGGCGAGCATTGTTCTTCAAGATCTCCAGCACGGTGCGGTAGGTCTCCCACAAAAACTTGAGCCAAGGGGTAACGACGGCGCGATCAGTGCGATCGCGAGACTGCTCACCGGAGACGGTGGCCAGCAGGATGGTCTCTGGGGTCTCGATGGCTTCCAGATCCTCGACGTTGGTGGCGGAGGGAGCAGACTCGAGCGAGGACTGAATCTCGTCGGCCTTGGCTTGGGCCTCGGTGACCTTCTGTTCGGCGAGCTCGATAAACTTCTTCAGAACGACCTCGATGGTGCCGACGTTGGTGTTTTGGGCGATGTTCTTATACTGGTACAGACCGTCCTTGGCCGATTTGCCCTTGCGCAAATCCACACACAGCTCAACAAAGAGCAGCATGACAGGCTCCAGGGAGGCGATGGGGCTGCTACGCGTACGTTTCGAGGTGACATGTTCGTGAAGGACGGTCAAGGCAGCCTGAGCCTGGCCGACGGCGATGAGTTCCTGAGCCCTCTATTGAGAGAAAGACCGTAAATGTTAGCGGTTGATGACAGGAGGCTGTTGGGCGACATATTTCTTTGACGCTTGGTTCGGGATGCTTTGTTGATCTTTTTGAAGACGCACCTTGAGAACATTCTCAGGCTTGATATGAGGAGGTGGAGGCATCTTGGGCAACGCAGCCCTTTGGGGGCGATGGGATTAGATGTAGGGTTCTTTTTTTGGGATCAAAGTCGACTTGATCGGCGACGGACAAGTGAAGGCGTCGTAGACACGGGCAGTGGTCTTTGACCGTTATTGATAATGCTGCCACGCAAAGTCCCTTGACCTGGAGGGGGGGGGAGCCTGTTGTGCGCGAGCCAGCGAAAATTGCCCAGCGTTCCCACTTCGGGCTAAGCGATGGGTCAATCACGTGACTCTAATTATGCCTGAGGGACACAAAGGACTCGATGAGGCGCAAAGGCTGGGGCTGGACACTGGAGAACATCAATACAGTGCAGATGTGTATTAGGAATACGCATAACATGAAACACATGTGGACACAGACATTCTTCATATGTACGATACATGTATAGATTGTAGTGGCTCCGACACGGATGGAAGAATAGATATCCATAGTGATCGACCAAGAGAATGGGGTTGATTCGTAAATAGTAAACTAAAAAAACGTTCATGCGCAGCGCTGCAATGCTGGGATGGCTGGAATCTGGGCAAAAAAGTACAATGTGTCCTGTAGTCATGTACAGTATAGGATCCGTGGGCAAGCGCGTGTTGGTACTGTCGATGGACGTCCCACTGTAGTAGTCTCTCGTTGCTTACTAGAATAGTTCATGCATCGAATGGGTCTGAGCATCTGCAGAGATTTGCCACGAGCTCGTTGAGTCTTCTTGAGGTGCGAATGTGGATTGACGGATGTGGGCACATCGATCATGCTTCTCTGTCCCCAGTCTCTACGCATGTTCGAGGGCTCCGGGGTACCTGAGATTTTGTCAGCGTCGTCTTGACCTCCTAGACGCGCTGGTCTGATCGTCAATTCGGCCTCACGTCAGCCAGTCGACAGGAACAAGACGACAAATTTCAATCACAAGCACATGGACGAGCTGCCCCCCGTCTGATTCACATCCGAGCGATGCTTGCAGTGGAGGGGAGCATGTGTATTCAAGCATGGTCAGGATCTGGTTGCTGTCGGCTGTTCGCCAAATGTCGTGCATTTGGCGGACTAGGATGCTGGTGTATTAGCCTCTGCAGGACCTTTTGCGCGCCAGCGGTGTACCGATCTACCATTTTGGGGTCGAGCGCTTAGGATGACGAGACCATCGTGCCATACGATCCTCTAAGCGGTTGAACGCAGCTCAATTGTAAACTGCTGGCCTCCGGGAAAGCCGAGTAGTGAAAGAGTGTTCAAGCAAAGAATGAGTGAGCAGGTCGTGTATGGCCTGCCGGGGTTGACTGCCATGGCTACTTGTGCCCTGTAGTAATGAATGCTCCAGTATCTGGGCTGACTCTATTGGCTCATGGATTGTATGAGAGATCCTGTATTTCAGGGACAACATCTCCACGGTCGACCGCCGACTGCAAGATACCCTCCGGTGCAGATGCAGATTGAAGCCCAGAAAACGTACGACTGTATTGTAAATTTTCCATCAGCCGCCTTATGTAAGGGGACTGAAATTCCGACTACCCAAGCTGGCAGGCTATGAATACAGCATTACCGTACACTGTAATGTGAGCGTGCTGTATGTAATATAGTGAGATCCGAGCGCAAGCCCCCCGGGAAGTGAGGTGGAACTGCAGGTCCCGGTACCTCACATTGGCCCCCGATTCTCGACTCGTGTCCCGTACCTGATACGCTACACACATGCATGGAAGCCTGAGGCTTCCAGGATCTATTTACATCAAAATGGTTGAAGAACAGGACAGTACCGCAGGTATGGTATGGTAAAGACAGCGGCGTCACAAACCAGCCAAACAGACCCAAGGGCCCACGCCAAACGGAGGAAAATCCCCCCCAAAATGGCCCCCTTCTGACGAACAGACGCCCATCATCACGTCCCTTCCTTTAATCTGCCGCTCACTCTCTTTGCCCTTTTTTTTCCCCTTTCGGTCTCTTCGTCAGTCGACCTCGACTCGCTGCTCTCCGGCTCCAAAGATCCATCCCCCACGTTCTCAATCATCGCCTTCCAAAAAGCACTCTCTCTCGCCGAGTCATCCGCGCGCAGCCCCCTGGTGATTCGTACACGAACGCCCCCTCTTCGGCCAACCCCCTTTCTCCATTGCGCGTGAACCACCACACATTCAGCTCGCTCGAACATACCCGACCGCCTACAATGCCTGCTTACGAACTTCGCTCTGGAGGAGATGTCAAGAACAAGAAGCAAAGTGTCGCCGACCTCAAGTATCGTCGCTTGACCGAGCTCAATGCTCGTCTGAAGGAGGATCTCGACCGACCGCGAGTGAAGGTCTCGGAGGCTGCGCTCTCGTGAGTTCACCTTTAACCCCCCCCCCCTCCCTTCTCTTCCTCTCTATCCTTTTCCTTTCTGGAAATGGTGTCTTGGATTATTCCCGTGATCAAATGCACACCACGACCACATCATGATGACCTTGACATCGAGAATCTTTGGAAGCTGTCATCTTCGCCTTCGGCTTGAGTGACTATCTGGTTCGCAACGAGCACTATGCTAATTCCAAGGTCGCCTTTCTTAGGCTGATCAACTACTGCAACAACACCCGTGATTTCATGGTGCCCTCGGTATGGGGACAGGTATGCGCCCATATACCATCAATTGCACCCGCGCATCGCCCACTCACATTTGTCTCGTTCTAGGTCGATAAGAGGGAGGACCCTTATGCTCCCCAGCAGCAGGGTGGCTGCTGCACTGTCATGTAACGGCCCTCATGACACCTTTTCCTGGCTCGATCATCACGCCACGAGTTTTATTTTCTCTCGCCCATGTTTCCTTGCCCATCTACCTTCTTTGCCTAATTCTTCCGGATGGTGGCCATTTTCTCCTCGACTAACCACCATACCGCAACCTTGTGATGATTCCTTGTTTTTTTTTTGGTCTCCTGTCAGAGACTATTCCCCCCTCCCCCTCACCTCCACTTCCATTGAAGTGACTGCTACCTTGATCACTGTCTCGGTCTCGTGAGACAATCGTCTAAAGCTCGAAGATATCGCCCACTGGAATTCAACGCGGCGCCCGAGTCTATTGGCGTCCGACTCCGGGTATCGTTCGAGTATATCACGTCCGTTCTTGGGGGATCCTCCAGCCCCGGCCCCCACTAGACCGGATGGTTGTTAGCTGCGATGGGTCATCGCGGAGCAGGTGACCCATCTTGTCATTAATGTCTTTTCTGCCCCTGGAACGATTTATTTACTTCTCTCTTCACCCGGAACCACATAGGAAGATCCGACCCAATCGATTTCGGGTCTCTGATCTTCTCTTGAATGCTTCCTCTTTTTTTTTCATTTTTCATTGCTTGCTTTCCGATTCAGTACCATTCCCCCTCGCGTCGTGTCGTCCGTGTGTCTGTGTTTCGCTTTGAAAGTCACATTTCCTTTGTTCTACCGGGTTTCTCCAAAATACTCTCGTGTTCTGCACACCAGGGTCTGGGTCGCCATTCGTGTATCATAGATTCGATTTGCAGTCAATGACCAAAATAAAAAAAACCCCCTCTAAACAACATTTTCACTGAATCACTTTGTCAACGTGGCCTTTTTTTGTAGCCCAGCAGCCAGGTCGATCAGTGCAAGTCCCTCCCCCGTGTGTCCCTCGATCACAGCGAAGAGGAGCACGTTTCAGGCGTCACTCTGCCCGCCGAGCCCTAAACCTGCCTTGGCCGTTATGGTTAAGACCTCCCCCGCCCTGCTGACATCATCTCGGGGCTGCCCAGCTCTCCCCCGAGTGGAGGGCGCCAGGTTTCCACGGGAGCACTGCACCAAAGTTAAAAAACAAAGCCAGTGAACAACACCAGCAATTACTTTCTAGACCACTGGAGGTACACACCAACACACTACTACGTCCCGGTGTGATAGCATTCCACCCATTTTTATCCACTCTAGGAGTTCCACCCACCGCTTCAATCTCCAGTATGACCGAATCAGGAGCTGCGGCAACGGCAGCAGACAGTGCGGCGGCTTCCACCTCGATTTTGGAGACCACTGCGCTGCAGCGTGTCCATCTGCCCCGGATTGCGATCCAGTTCTGCACACAGTGTCGCTGGATGTTGCGAGCTGCTTATGTATGGATTGACTTTTTTATTCCCTTGTTTCTCCTTTTTCCGTTTCTGCCTTTATTTTGTTCTTCCCTTTTAATTTTCATATCTGTTTGTGTGTTTGTACGGATATATATGAATCACGTCCTTGCGGGCCCAGGAAGGAGAGTCTCATTGAAAAAAAGAAAAGAAAAAAGAAAAAGAAAGGAGAGATAAAGCAGTCCAAAAGCACGCTATCGAATCTATATATTCATTGATTTTTCGGCAGGAGAGACCAAAACAAACCCCCCCCCCTTACAAAAACACACTTCGAGCTAATCACCACTGGTCTCTTATCTAGTTCGCCCAAGAACTCCTGTCCACATTCGGGACTGACCTCGGCGAAGTTGCCCTCGTCCCAGTAACCGGTGGCATCTTTACAATCACTCTCTGGCACGCCGTTCAACCCGAGAGCAGCACAACAGGTCACGACAGTTCCGTGTCGACGCAGGAGACTCTTCTCTGGGATCGTAAACGTGACGGTGGATTTCCCGGTATGATTCAAGCAAAACCGCAACGAGGGGGGGGGGGGGGGGAGGCGATTGCGTCTTCCTCTTCCTTTCCCTCTTGTTTTTCTTTGTCTTTTATATTGCACCATTTTTTTTTTTCTTTTTGACTAATGATGATCTGCCGAGTCTAGAGGTCAAAGTGCTCAAGTCTCGCGTGCGCAATGTCATTGCGCCGAATCGGGATTTGGGACATACGGATCGAGCGTTGAGGAAGGACGAGCAGCAGGGTGCGGAGAAGCCGACTCTGTCGGTGGCGCAGACCGAGTTGCAGGAGGAGAATCAAGATAGGATGAAGAAAAAGGAGAAAGATTGTGAAGATTGTCTGTGAGAAGATTGTAGGAAAGGGAAAGGGAATGGGAATGGGGATTGCGGTCTGAGTGGTACTAATCTTGTACCTAGGCGAGGCACCAGATGAGCATGGGACTTTCGTGACTATGCTGTTGCTTGGAGGGATATGTATGCGTATCTTCCAGTCGTTTGATCAGTCTGCGGGGGTGTTGGAAGATTAGGTGGGCTCATTTTAAGCATGTTTGGAAGTGTTACGCTGTGACGTGAGATGAATGTTGTTTGATGTTGTGTGGAAAGTGTATCGGTAGTTTCAATGCTGACATGGCGCTGTTCTACAAAGCTGAAGGTGGTATTTAGGTTGGAGGCTACTGTCTACATCTGCAAGTTTAATCTGGGATTACTCACCAACAGGAACTTGGTATGTCAAACGTCATCTGATTATCTCCAAGGAACACCTTCATTTGTTTCTACTATCCCCCACTTATCAAACCGTCCTATTATACATAATAATGATACACATGACTTGCAAGGCTCAGAGAGGCATCGCTGCCTCGTTGCACTTCAACCGAATTTCATCGATGATTGACATCCCCCTCATTTACGCAGGGGGCAGGTCCTCCTCGGAGGGACCCTCGTTGTAACCGTTCTCGGTCTGGGGCTTGGCATGACGAGTACGCTCCTTGATGATGTTGGAAGTATCGATTGCCTCATTTTCATCCTTGGCTGTAAAAGTAGGGAAAAAAATGTCCAGCGCGTTAGCCAGGAAAGTTCTAGAAAGGTTGGAGCATGGCAAGAGAGAAGGGAAAAAGTTGGGGAAAGCTGTATGCAGGCAAAGAAGGACAGGGACAAAAAGAAAATACAATAGAAAGAAAAACACGTACCGAGCTGTTCGTCCGAGTCCGCAACGTTCTCGTCAATGGGATCCTCCACCTCTTTGAGATCATCCTGCACGGGGATTTCCTCGTTCTTGGTCACGTAATCGTTGTCCTGGACGGGGATTTCATCACCGGAGACGAAGTTGCTGGACATGATGGCGGTTTGGAGGGTAGATGAGAGGTTTAGCTTGAGGGTTGAGGATCACAAGTTGGAAGAGATGGAAGAGGAGATAGGGGGGATATATGATTGATTGAGACTGGTGTGTCTTTGTATGGTTGTGCTGTTCAAGATGATGCTTTCTCACGGAGGGGGGTTTCTACCCCTTCTTATACCACAATTCTCTCCCCGGTGTTCCTTTGAGTACATACCTCTTATGTCACATCTCATCGTCTTGTGCTGCTGCTGCTGCTGCTTCCTCATCATTTCCTGATGCCCTCCAAACCAGACGAGAGTGCGTTCATTCGCGCGTCACTCACCCGTGAATGAGATAAGATCAGCACGGACCGAAAAACAAGCTACACGCTCCTGGAAACCAGAGAGAATCGAATGGGGGTATGACTGAATTGACAGCCGACAAGCCTGACTTGGGAGCTCTCTCCCAAACCTTATCGACTCTCGGGGACCAGATCTCCTCGGGAGTCCGATCTGCAGTAGATGAGGTACCCAGTTGGTACAGACCGACGAGTTAGTGTCGTTCCAGCAGGACTAGTGACTGGATCGGTAGCTCCTGTACTCCCAAAGTCCAGGGTGCATTCAGGTGGATCCAATCAGTATCCGGCAAGGTCGCATCGGTTCATTCGTCATGGGTTTGCCCCATACTGTTTGATCCGATCTCACTTTCCCAGCCCCTTGGGTTACGTGGGACTGACGACAGAAGAGCCGCATCTCGACAGCTCCGTCACTTGCTATGGTACGTACTTGCTAGTACTTCGTAGGAATCGTAGCAATGCAAAGATGCCAATGTAAATGTGATCTGGGCAATTCTCTTATTTGCTTTCCCCTTTCTTGTTCAACTCTTCGGTCACTGCTTTGGTGTCGCTCATTCTACTGAGGGCAATTGGAGTTTAGCATGACGTGAGAAAGCAGTGTGCTACTGTGCTCTGCACCCAATCCGGACGGGCTGTATATATCGTGTGGACTGACGCATTATTTGAACGTGCTTGAAGAATGCGATGTGATCGGGGCGTGGCTCCGAGAACGAGGACTGGGGATTAAAGGGGGCGAGCGCTTGAATCATGCAATGGTGCAAGTAGAGGTCGCGACTGAGGAGAACTCGAGTCGGGGAGCAGTTCCAGTCTGTACCTACTTCAGTCCGCCTCTGTCGGCAACCTCGTGAGTGGAGAGGGTATTTTGTCCACGCAACGCAAGTGGTTCCCCAGTGATAGCCGACACGCAGACATCAACAGCCTGGACAGCGGAGGTCAGTGCTGAACGAGGAGGTTCTGTATGTGTCAATCACTCGATGCATCTATCACCACCCATAGCCATGGTCGAGCCTCGGTCCTCTGCTTGATCTTCAACCTGTAATTGTTAGGTCCGCAGTGATTCCTTTGCGGGTGATTGCCAAGGCTGTCTTCTTCGATGAGGAGACTATCGACTCAAACAGAAGACTGCCACCGTCTCCAGACCCGACTGGATGTGTGTAGAACCGAGCCTTTCTACGCCATCTCCTGCCGTTCTGTGCCAAAATTCTCACTCGTGTGTACCCATCAGCCATAATTGTTGCGGTCTGTGCCAGAGTGGCTAATAGTCGATAGACTCGAGTCGAGGCATCGCTCGTCGAACCAGAACCATACAGGGGGGGAGAGTCCTGCTCTTCTGATCGATGCGCTGACTGGGACGGGGTGGATCCGACCCGTTCGACACGACTCGAATAAATGGCTCTCAGCAACCCCCAAAACCAGTTTTGGATCGCTAGTCATTTCCTGTCGTCCCCCCCCCTAAGTTGCCGTGGGATCCTCCATCTCCCCTGTCGGCCGTTCTGGGCCTTTCGACTCTGTCTCGAGAGTCTGGACAGTCTCAAACGTAAGCACAGGCGAAGAGAGGCTCTCGAGACAGGGAGCTTGTCAAATTGCGATGCGAAACACCATCGTGCAGGAGACGAAGCATCGTCGATGAGTTGACCCAGATGGTCGGAGAAGATGGAGAACCGAGGATCTCAACCGGACGAACAATGCGATGACAACTGATCTGATTCTCCACACGAGGCCAAGCTCCCGGGCTCTTCTCCTCCCCACTTGGATCTTACACTGGTCACTTGGTCCGGACAGACACGAAGAGGGGGAGAGTGAAGAAAAAAAAAAGATGAAAAGATGAATACTCCACCAAGTCTACTACAGCTGCAGAATGACTCTCGGCTTGACTGTCCAAGCCACCGGAGCAAAAAAAGACACGGAGACACGCGGTGGTGCCAACTTCACAGGGAATGATTTCCCAACTGGGTGGCGGGTTCAACCGGTCACCTCGTGCTGCATTTGGGTCTCCATCATTTCCAGATGGCAAAACTCGAATGATCAAAGCCCGATGAAATGTTGCCATATGGCCGTCTGATGATTTAATCCTCTTTGACTTGCTCTTTTTTCTTGATTTTGATTTTGATTTGATCTTTTCCTCCTTTTCTGGGTGGGAGTGGGCCAGTCTTCTCCAGATCTCTCTGTCTGTGCCTGGTGGTCACTTTCTCTTGATTATTATTTTTTTTCTTTCTCTCTCTCTCTTTCCCAACCCTCTCTTGTTCACTCATTCTCATCTTCTTACCTTCTCGCATCACTCCTCTTTAATTAGTGTTCTTCCACAACCGAGATCTACCATCACCCATAGCTTCTATATTCGCATATCACAGTCCCATGTCGGTGGCCACCACAGGACTGTTTCCAAGCGCGCGGTACCACACCCCGCCATGACAACCGGGGATCTTCTCGCCAAGTTGCGTATCGCAATCAAGTCAGTCCAGCAAATTTTCCAATTCCTCTCTGTTTCTTTTCCTCCCTCTCTCTCTCTCTCTCTCTCTCTCTTTCCCTGTTTCCTGATAATTCCCACCTCATGCCAAGCTCATGTCGAAAGCGGTGGTGGGACCGCCTGGACTCGGATGTAGTATCCTGTCCAATACCCTCCTGCACCTGCGAGTCATGATCGGGGTTTCTTCAAAGAGAATCATTCCTCTCCCCAGATCATTCAAAGCTGACACTTTGAATCCGAATCGAAATCTGTAGAGAACCTCACACTTCGATCCACAAACTCAACCTCTCTCGGATCCCTCTGTGTCTGCCACCGTATACCACTGATCCGGGCCTCTACGCCGTCGGCCTCGCGCAATATGCAGAGCTCTTTTACGTGATCGAGTCCGCTTGGATCTCGCTGATTGGAGATCCCATGGACTGGATGTACCAAGATCCTCCAGCAGATATCCACAGCAATAGCAACAGAACCTGCCCATCCAGTTGTGGTCTGGACAAGGACGGAGAAGACCCGTCCAATTCCGCAAACCTCCCATCGCACTCTACTAGATGTAGCCATGTGGAGCACGATGACGACGATCACCACCACCGCCATCATCATCACACGCGCATCCAAAATGTCCTTCGCGCCATGTACATGCCCGAACTGATGCGCAGTCGAGCCCTTGGAGATGATCTGCGCTTCATTCAGGCGCTCGGTACTACCACACGTCAGCCTGCCTCGTCTCTTCCTTGTCGAGATTCACCACCAGAGACGCTCCAAGGCCGTCAATGTGACCAAGACCATGACCACGACCATGACCACGACCACGACCATCCTCACGCTCCATCCCACAGCCCCCGAGAACTCACCTCCATAATTCAGCAACGCATCCAAACCCACCCCCACCTCCTCATCGCCTACATCTGGATCCTCTACTCTGCCCTCCTCTACGGTGGCCGCGACATCCGCACCCTCTTGCTCAAAGCAGGCCCTGACTTCTGGGGTCTCTCCACCGCGGAACTACCATCTCCCCCATTTGGATCCACCAACAAAAAGAGACAAATCCCCTGTCCATTGTCCTTCTGGCAGATCGGCGGGGTGGACGACGACGGGGCCGAGATCAAGAGCCGATTTCGAAGTCGAATGGTCGAGGTCGAGAGGGCCTTGAGTCAAACGGAACAGGAGGAGATTCTACATGAAGCGGTGGGGATTTTTGGCATGATGGAGGATATCACGAGGGGGTTGGATGAGCAGGTGCAGCTTGGATCTGGATGAAATTTGGCATGATTGATCAATTTTTTACTTTTATACAATATTTCTAATTTTCTCCCCTTTTGATAGATGTTCTTTTTTTTTTCTCTTTTTCCTTTTTATACATATTTTTTTTTAAAAAATCTTTCTTAACTTTATACATCGAGGATAGAGGGCATACTGAACTGTATTCGAAGAGTTTGAATCCTAGGTTGCTTTCTACCTGTAGGTTACTTGTTTCTTCTTATCCCATTGAAATGAATGGGTAAGGTTGGTTCCTCGAACCACTGAATGGATACCTCAGAATCCTATTCATAATGTTACTGATGCCCGGGCCCAATCAAGACAGAGGTGTTGTCAGCACAGACTATAATACACAACACACTGTGCGCGGAGCACACTAGGTACAACAAGAGGATCCTGGACATAACGACACGTGGACGCTCTCCAAGATTACCTCCTAGTCCTTCGCAATATTGCAACAATCAGTCTCTAGCTGAAAGTTAAAGTGAATGCTGTGCGCCATACGGTAAGCTTTCCCTTCTATTGCGGCACTGGAATAAAATGTTCATGAATATATTGAGTGGCATGGGTTTGAAAGTATACGACTCATCAGCCCTCCAAGGATATTGTGAAATTGAGACACAAAAAAAAAAATACAAAAACCACCCGACCCCGTTCGCTCCCAAATGACTCTCACACACCCAGGCGCCCCCTCTCTCACACAAAGTGAGGACGGTAATAACCAAAATAACAATTCACACTGTTCCCAACCCTCACGCACACCAACATGGGCACACCGGAGGCGATGAAGAAGGTCGAGAACAAACGCCGCCAGATTTCCTTCCCGCCACACGCCATGACCCAAGTTCTAAGATGACCTGCTCAAAATCCATATCAAATGCAGCATTATGAAACCACACGCGGACGCGTAAGATAAACACGTAAGCAGACGCGGGGGTGAAAATATCAATGATAAAACAGACAGTGGCAAAGTGGTGGGAATCACGTTGCACATATATCCCATGATCGTCACAAAAAAAAAAAAGCAGCAGATGCGGGTGCTGCGCCCGATGCAAGGAGAATTTTGAGTCCACATCGATACTCAAAGGCAGAAAGGAAGAAGTAAAGCGACCAAGAGGAATTCTTCAGGTCTGCAGGCAGGACAAGTTGCTTTTGTAGTAGAGCCAAAGACCAGCAGGTCTCTCGAGGTATCATGTCAACCCAGTATAAAAAAAACGAGGAGATAAAAAAGTCCAAAGCATGAACGAGTGGCCTGACAGGTCCATTTTTGGTCCCCCATTGCCCAGCTCGACAGTGGTCGTGCCACCTCTCCGCGCCATTTTCGAAAAGCAAAGGGCACATTTTTTGAGCATGTGCCCGATGGGACAAAAAAAATTGAAACTCAAAAGGGGTTGGAGACGGGGGCGCTTGATAATACGTGACCATTTGCCAAGACCCCAGAGAGATAGACGACAGAGCGAACAGTGAGTATGGTCCAAGCCCACAGCTTCCTGGGAACGCGGTGATTCTCAGGACAAAGCCCGAATATTATCAGTGAGACCAATGTCGAGACCCAGAGCATGAACTTTGAAGAATATCAACAGGGAGGTGAGGTCATCACGATCCGCCATGAACTTCTTGATGGTGATTGCGGCGCTTCCAAAAGGCTAAACGCAACCGACTCCTGCGTTTGGGAAGACGCCGAGGAACGGCCCCATGTGGATCGCCGCGGACATCCCCCGTGGAATGGTCGGTCCGGTTGCTGTCACCGGTAGTATTGGAGTGTGGCGTCGGACTGCGCGTACCGTTTGGTGCAGGGTCAGAATAGTGCTGATGGCCCCCGTCACCCTCGGAACGTGCATGACTTGGGTGTTTCGACATGCTGTGACTGGAGCTGTAGTTGCTCTCATGGTCTCCCAGATGCGATGCGTAAGATGTACTAGGCCGGGTGCTGTTGTCGTCGAGTCCTCCCAGATCACTCTGAGGAGCGCTCTCGTCGGATACACGTTTCTCATCTCCACTGTCCACTTGTAGGAAGCTTGTCGCATTGGTTGCAGGCGAAATTGGGGTCATGTTGTTGCCGTATGTGCTCATGCTCTGCGTGCGGGTGCAGCTGTTGCGTGTAGAGCTCGACGGACCCGAAGTCCGGACCGATGAACTGTGATGCGCGTGGTGACCCCGTTTATCCGTTTGCTGCCCATACCCATGACGAGAGCCACTGGGTCGGTCATTCGATGATCGGCCATTGATACTACTGTGATCATCGGTCTTCACCGACACGTTGCCGCTCTCGTCGCCCGCGTTGGTATACAATGCAGCCGCCAAGACCGCCGGATCGCCGGGGGGACGAGACGATGGATCGGTGATGGGGTTTTGATATTCGGTGGCATTCGACTCCCGCGCGGACTGCGGCGCGGTCGGAATAGAAAAGTACGAAAGATCGGGCATGGCGCTCGAAGACTTTCGAGAGGTGGTCGGCTCTGGCTCCATTGGAGTGCCGGTAATCTCAATCTGTGGCCCTGGCGTGTCAGGCGAAACGACTGGCTCGATGGTGTTTTCGTTGTAGACGCGAGGTTGTGATTGAGTACGGTCCGATGCCGCAGGCGAATCAGAGTCGTCCTGATCAACGTCCCTGTCGGACGGCCCAGCTCGGAGAGTACTGTCGCTGGACTCGGCAGGCTCGGCTGGAGTAATGATGGGGCTGCGAGAGAGGGGTGAAACGGCAACCTCGCTGTCGTCTTCGAGATGCATGCCCTTCTTGCGCCGCATTTCATGGTTGGCAAATTGCTGCCATTGCGCCTGATTACTACGAATGTGTTCCCCTGTGAATTGCAGTTGCGGTAATAGATCCGCCACGCCTTCAAAGAGAGGGAGGGCGAAGATCGACATGAAACCAATCTGGCTCGTTGCCAGTTTGTAGATGTTACCCAGCTCAGGGGGTCCCCCGAAGAGGGCCGTTTCCATCCCAACTTCCTTCTCCATCTCACCTTGGTTGGCGAATTCCTCCTGCAGGATCTGGGTCCATTTCTCGGCAATCGCCCACGGCCGGGCCACATTACTGATGTCAGCGCACTTGATCAGCAACCCACAGAGCAAGGTCTTGTACATCTCCAAGTCCTGAGGTTTCCAGCCGTCAACCGACTTGTCGTTGGCGTGAAATTTCTCTTGAAGCGAGCCCATGCGCTCCATGAACTTTTGATGTACTCCCATATCGGTTGCAAGAATCGAGCTGATGAGGAGCTTCCGCAGTTGCTTGTCTTTGAACGCAGCGGGCCAGTGCCGGCGCAGGATTTGAGAAAATGCCGCGCAATGAAAAGCTTCAAGAACCGAGTTATCATTGTACAATTGTGCGAGGGGGGCATTGAGTTTCACGAGGAAGAAATTGTTGACACCAGGGTGCCCAACATCGTGGCCAATGGCGGAGATCAAGAGGGTGAGGGCGTCAAACGGGGTGAGGAGTGACGCGATTGGGGATCGGTCCACTGGAGATTGGCCGATCGGACCGTAGGGAGGCAGGACGCCGATGTTGAGAAGGAAGCAGAATACAGACTGCAGGACGTCGATCGCATGGCGGAAGTTGTGATAGAGGACGAACGAATTGTACGCAGCTCGGCAGGCAAGCAAGAACGTTTGCAGCTCCCCGGGCGTCAACCGCCAATGTTCTAGGCCCGGGAGGCTGAAAGCATGGGAGATCATCGCGCACGCGCCGACCACCAACTCATCTTCTGAAAAGTCATGGGCACAAAAGTTCCACTTGCCAACTTGCTCTGTGATCAAGACTTTGCGATCTGGGCGCACGTTCAGATCCCGATCCTGGAATTCGTCAATGATCTCCTCGGGGTTGCAAATGCCATTCATGAGCTTGGACACCATCGCCTCTCGTAGATAAGCATAAGGCTCCTCTTCATGCACCCCCACCCAAGACAACTTGCGCAGCTTCTTCCGCGCAAGGAAGCGAGACATCTCTTTCTGGGCGTTTCGACGGGTGCGATAGGCGTGAACGACTAGGCCCTGAATGCGGGCTGGATCGAGTGGAGTAAGCAAAACGTCCACCGCGCCCGCATCGAGACAGCGGGCAATCTGTTTATGCTCCAACGTGATGGAACTTCGACTGTGGGGATCGCTGGTCGGTTCTGCACCAGCGTCACCCGGCGCATCCGTGCCAGCCGAACGCAACAGGGCAATAGGAACGACGAGGTTGACGCCATCCTGGACTTGTAGGTCTGTGGATACCCCACTCAGAAGCGATAGGCCCGGGGCATCATCCAGATGGGAGGAAAACGTAAAGGTCCGTTGGATCGAACCAGGCGACGGAGGTGCGTTATCTGCCCATGATGCGCGACTGGCCTTCCGTCGGGCAACGTTGGACTCATCCTGCCCGAAATCGATTCCACAGAACGCAAAGATCGGGGTACAATCACTGCCGGAATGGTCGCTGAGCTCGGCGAGCTTATTCGCAAAGGAGGAACCTGTTTGGCACAAGTAGACTAGGGGAATCATCAGCTCTGGTCCTGGGAAAGCTCACGGGATACCGCGATGCCGGCAACTTGAAAAAGCAGGCGCTTACTCCTTTTGCACACGTCTAACAACTGATTCACGTCAGCCTGAAGGGTGTCCGACTCTTCAGGAGCAGCTAGTGACCCCATGGACGAGACGGTCGACGTATCGATGGACATTCGTCGCACCCATCGTTCGGTCCGGACGCGATCGTCCACATAGACGCCTATACTTTCCACCCGATCTGACATTGTGTTGCGCCGGCAAGGAGAATATGATTGGAATTGTTCGGAATTGTCGCTCTGACTCTGGAGAGTACTGCGACGATGATCGAGGAACGCGCGGATTGGACGGGAGGGGAAGGGTCAGAGAGATGCGATTCGAATGAAGCTGTCCTTATTCGCATAGAGGGGGATCCGAAGGCTTTTCGAGGGGTGTCGTGGTTCGGGGGAGAAGGAGTAGGCCGATCGAGGACCCCGGACGACCGACGAAGTGCAGGCGTGAAAATTGGTATGATGGGCAGCCCGATCGAGGTTCAAGAGTGCAAGGCGAGAGGAGCCGCTTGGAGACGTGCGATTCGGCAGCCGTATTGGGAAGGGAAGAACAAAAGAAAAGCCAAGTCAAAGGAACGATAACGAGCGGCGAGCCAGAGACAAGAGGATTGCAGGTCCACGGCGCATACAACGCGGTGTTGCGAGAAAGCTGGATAGAGGGAATGACGAGAGTCGGCCGCGATCGCAGTTGAAACCGAGCGAACAATGTAGTTGTTTCGCTGCAGGCAACCCGAAGTCGCGTTGAGGATGGGGACGATCCGAGACAAATTGCAGCGGGCGCCGCGTCACGCTCAAAGCGTCTGGAGAAAGGAGAAAATCGGTCGACGTACGCGACCCAGCCGGTCAGATCAGGGCGTGGAGGGAATCCGATGACGACGAAAAATTGGGGAGGAGTCTCGGACCGGCACGTGAGACAAAGTGATTCAACGGTCTGACGTGATGGGCGATCGAAAAGGTGGAGGAGGGGCGAAGCGACAGACGATCAGAAGACGGTACTATCGGCAGGCCGGTGGACGTTCAAGAAAAGAATCAGGGCGACATGATCGAAGGAATGCAGGTGGGTAGAAAAGCAGGCGTAGGTAGCGCGATGCTGCACAGACAGGCACCCCGAGACGAGGACAAAGTCAAATGGCCGAAAAAGTCCGCGAAAAAAAAAAAGGCGCAAAAGGGTATGATCGAGAATAGAGAGAAAAAAAAAACACGAAAAGGAAGAGAAGCGCGGCGTGGAGACCAGACCGGTTGTGAAGAATTCCAGGAAATTCTGTGAAAAGAGGAGGGGGTGAGAGAAGGAGAGGGAGAGGAAGGGAGGGGAACGGCTGTCGCGAGACGTGAGGACTTTGGCGAGGAAGGGAGGGACAAGAAGAGACGGAATGGCTCGAGTCACTTGGTCCGAGGGTGAGGGTCTAGAGAGGTTCCCCGAGTGCGGCCAGTGGAGAGAGAGTTTAGGCAGTGAGAAAGGTCGAGGTTCGAGTCCAGAGGGGAAGTTTGGGAGAGAGAGAGCGTGAGAGACGGTGCACCAACTACAGAGACTGAGGGAGATTGGGGGTACTTCGAAATGTCGAGTACTGAAGAGGGCAATGTACGTGGTGCACCGAGTGCCAGTACTTCAGGTCGACGTAGGGTTCTGGAAGGGCAAAGTACTTCTCTACTGAACTCGAGAGGCGTCCGAGAGCACGGGGAAGGGGGCTTCTGTGCTCCTTCCAGAAGGCCGGGCGCAGACAAATGGGAAACTTGACCAGCCGAAAAAGAAATCCAGAAAATTCAAAAAAAAAAAAATCAAAAAATCAAAAAATCAAAAACCAAAAAGGCCACCAGCGTTGCGGACGGGATGGATCATCTCTGCACGAAAAAGTAAGATTTGTGACTGGTCTTCAAGAAACGGAGTACCGGTACAACTGGGCAGTGGTCCCTCGGTGGGTGGCCACTGGCCAGGCCGTGATTTGGTGGTACTGGGTACTCCCTTGGTCGCACTTGTCTGTCAATCCGTCCATGGATCGAGGACCGAATGTGGAAGACTCGGTCAGAATGAGGAAATTTCTACCCACCGATCATCTATACCCTAGTTTCGACCGTGTTCAACTCCATCTGGATACACTGATAGGATAGTCAGATAGCTACCTCCTACTGAGAAAGAGTACTGCATGAGGATGTGGAGGTGGCCATGTCCTTAATTAATACAAGAGTATATCCTGGACGAGACTGTCGATCAGGTCGGCTGTGTCAGACAGCGACTGGAGTCTGCCCGTCTACAGTACTGTAAAAAAAATAGTGTACCAAATGCATCGACGGGTAATTTCATCCCGCCCGATCTCGTGACCCGACAGGTGAACGTCATCTTGGACGGAGGGCGAGAAAGGACACGAGTTGAAGTGTAGAGCAGTTCCCTATCTCTGTGAATCCCCCGTCCTTTACTGATTCCCTTCTCGAAATACCCGATGTCAAGTGGAACTGTCTGCACTTTCTTTTTCTTTTTCTTTTTCTTTTCCTTTTTTTTTAAAAGCACGAGAGAAATAAAAATTTACAGACTCTGTGTGTGTGTTTCTCTGGACGATAGGCTGATACTGGATGTTTTTGATGCCCTGGGGATGATGCGTATGATTTCGTATTGGCCACGGCCCATCACCTTTCTGCTTTCGCATTCTCTCTCTTTCTCATCCTCCTCCCCCTTTCCCCCTTCCACTTGTTCGATGGCTCCTTGCAGAGCCTCGATCCCGCGGTGTGGGCCAGGACCTGCCAAACGCATCCATTTGTGCTGATACCTTCTTCCGTGAGATTCTGTCTGCCTTCTAGAAGGCCCACCTGACCTCGTCCGTGGACTGCTGGCGCGGTCGCTTATCTAAGTCCACTGCCCGGTTTCTGCTCGATCCAGACGGGACTGTTGAGCACACGAATCCACTTCATAAAGGCGGCGCCTTTCTTACCTTTAATTATTATTCACTGCCCCCTCCCTTCCCTGTCCCCGGTGGATTTCTCTCCATCGCTCAGTCTGACCCCCTCTCTTCGACCTGATTGGGTCCAATCATCAGGATTCCCGTCGAGGCTCCGGGGAGTCCGCCGGGCAAAAGCACACATTGCTACTCTTCCAATGAGAATGCACCCAAGTGGCCACCGAACAATCACAGACGGGCCAACTACTGTGCGAGATGGGCGGATGAGCGAGTCGTAGTGATGGGCGGGGCACAGACCGGTCATGGCCACGATGGGGTTGGCTCAGCGGCCGCTTACAAGTCACCGGAGATGAACTTTCTGTGGGGGCGCTTTTCGGACTCGAACGACGGGACTGGAGGGAGTCTCCCCGGTTACAGTGGTCACTGGTCGTTGGCCCAGACTTTTTGTCCCGTTGGTGTTTGAACGGTCGCTGTGACTCGTCGCCGCCTGAACTCGACGGTAGAAACCCAGTGGTACGGAGAGGGGAAGAGAGAGAGAGAGAGAGAGATGGAAGAGACAGATTCCAAAATGGCGCTTCACGAGGGATCACAACCACCCCCGAGCAAGGGTACCCGAGACAAATAACGAGCAGTGCAGGGCTCTGTCCAGTAGTCATGGACAGAGGACTTTCTGCAGAACGAAACATTTGCAATTATGCACCATGCATGCAACGAGAGTAGTGTCCCGCCACAGTTTATCATGAGCGAGGACCCGGCCAGAAGTCGGGCCGGCCTGATCGGGTAAGATCTTCGCTTCCAGAAGCACACTATTTTACTTTGCGGATCCCCCGTTTCCAACGTTGGTCTCCAGCGATGATCTCATCGACGGGAGACAATGCGTCACCTTGAAGATCGCTCGAGGCATTCCTTTTTCCCAAACACGATTCACCATCAACATGGGATCGATCAGGCATCGAAACAATAATCCGAGCAAACTCTTGCCCGTCCTGTACCTGGCAGGCAAATTGAGCCGCCCGTCAGACCCTTGACGTCTGATTTGGGCGCTAGGAGAGGCTTACGCGATGCGTGCTAACGCCAGTCGTACTAAGTACTCAGCCCCAGACAGGGTAGTGTGGTATGTAAGTGACGACTAAGAGTTCGGCAAGGTTAGTGCATGAGCACATCCAGTCCATGGGCTCCATCCAGACTTGCATCGGTGCACAAACGGAATGCTCCAGTCCCATCACAGATGATGACGAGGCCTTGTGGACTATTCCCAGTGACTTACAACTACTGTAACGAGTAAATTACCTAGAGTCACTACTAGAGTACTGATTATTGTCGTGGGCACAATGGCAGCAAGGAGAGAAAATAAGATTACCAGTCATCTCCGATCGGTTAGGAGGGGCATGGACTAGTACTATCACTTCTGAACGACTCGCCGCCGCTTGTACTGTGGGGATTTTCCGGTTGAACGTGCCATGCGCTTGTCATCCCATCGCAAAGCCCAAACAGCCAGGTAATAAATCCGACCCCCTCTGGAAGGTGGATGTCACCCAGCTTTCCCATCAGAGTACCCAATCAATCATTATCACCAAGCTGGCTTTCTTGTTAGATGCTTGGATTCTCTTCTTTATCTCCCTTCTAATGATCGAATTCTTCCCATGCAGATCACCGTGAGTCGGGTAAACGCCGCTTTCGTGGCCCTTGAAAAAAAAAAAAAAAAAAAAAAAAAAATAAAAAAATTATAATATGGTAAAGTAAAACTAGAAA